>SZWC01008046.1:88094-120973 GCA_023375785.1 Penium margaritaceum
CCCCCCCCCCCCCCCCCGATGATAGGCACCTGTGGCCGACCAGCTCTCGACGGGAAGCAGCGGTGGGATCAGCACCAGTGCAAGGAGGGGAGGGCAGTCGGCAGGAAGAGCTTGAGATGAGCATTGAAGCAGACGACCAAGGAGAAGAAGAGGAGGAGGAATATACTGCCCAACAACTTTGCGCTACGTGTAAACACCCGGTTGCAGGAAAGGGAGAGGTGGTGTGTGAATGATGTAGGACCAACCTCCATTTGGCCTACTGCGATTTTGACCTCAGTATCCTATACGAAATCAAGATGTGTGAGGCCTGCGCAGCACGATTGAGGGAAGACATGGGAGTCAAGAGCGAGGAAGAATTGCAGAAAGAAAGGGAGGAGGAAAGGGCCCGCTCGGGCACCGGAGCCGCAACTGAAAGATTCAGGATGCCACAAGACGAGAAGGAGCCGTGTGGCAACTACGAAGAGCCAATGGATGCCACCACGCTGCTCTGCTGCTTTGTGTGCAGACATCCGGTGCATGCAGCCTGCCAGGATCCAAAAGTATGGATCCGTCGAAAGGTGATCGGATGCAAGAAGTGTGCACCCCTTATGCACCAAAAGGCAGAGAAAGAAGACAAGAGGAAGAGTAAACCAGCTCCGAAGCGGTGGATTGAGAAGTGTGAAGTCTGTGGGGAGCCACATGATCGAATGGAGGCAAGTTGGTGCTATGAATGCAAAGTACCACTCCATCCCAAGTGTGGAACGGAGATCCCAGGACTCGGACAGCATTGTAAAGGTTGCATCCGGAGGTTGGTGGAAGAAGAGCAGGAGGTCGGCAAGGAAAGCGGACAAGCTGCTAGGCCAAGCGCACCAGGAGTGGAAGAAGTGGAGGAGTGCGGGAACTGCAAGCAGCCAGTGAGGACGCAAAAGAAGCGCTGCTTCAACTGCACGGTTGCCCTTCACTATGTCTGCGGGGAAGGGGAGCTACTGCAGCAGAGAGTAGTGCATGTTTGCCTGGCCTGTGCCCCGCAACTGAAAGAGAATATGCGAAAGGAGGAGGAAGGACGGGGAAGAGACGGCCGGCGAGCCGCGGAAGTAGAGTGGCGCCTACACTGTGCTGAAAGCGACAATCTTGGCGCCACCGAGTGGTATGAGGGATGCCATCAGCCCCTCCATCGGCCATGTGGACAAATGCTGCCAGGAGTGGGGCAACACTGCAAGCAATGCGTGGCGAGGATGCGACTCCTTGAGGCCAGGGCACGGTATCAGAGGCAACGGAGGGAGGAAGGCCAAAACACGGAGGAGCGGAAGGGGCCACGCTCATATGCAAACTCTCACCCGGTAGAACAGCTTTATCGCAATGCGGTAGCATTGCCTGGACAAGAGGGAGCGGCGGCTCGGAAGGCGGTTTTGGCCATGAGGGCGCTGAGGAGCAGGGATGTTCCCGAGGTAAGAAGAAAGGTGCTCGCGATGGTGAACGAGGCATTGGCAATAACGCCTCAGTGGTGTCTCTTGAGGGACCCACCGCCACCGGCAGCACCATGATCCTCAGCCTCACAGGGAACAAGTGTACCACCCCATCCTCCTCCAGCTCCGGCCGATGATCAACCTGCCCGACGTCCAGATCAACCAGAAGGACCAAGGGGACGCCTGCATGGACGTGGTGAAGAAAGCAGAGGAGGGGCCAGATCACCGGGGCGCTCCAGGACGATGGGGGACCCCGGAGCTCCGGCCGATCATACGCCGGCGCATCGGTCGGGACACTCTATAACCCCAGGAAGGCAGCAGAGGGAGTAGAGAGCAGAAAGAGAATCCCGACAATTCCCGCTGAGGGGACCAACATCTGGGGGGGCGCGCGAGGCGCGCCAGGGATGACAAAGGGTGGCAGCCGGGGAAGAGGAAGGAACAACATGAGCCCCACGCAGTGCATACGTGGAATCATCAACGCGGCAAGGAAGAGGCGAGGGGCAGCGGGGGCCCAAGACCGACGCAGGAACGGGGCGAGAGGGAGCGGGTATGGATGACGGAGCAAGGGTAGGACGAGATGGAGCATGGACCGGGGCGCCAGGAGTGGGTGAAAAGAGGAAGAGAGGCATGGATGTGGAAGAGGGACCCAGAGAGGAAAAGACACCACGTAGGGGTAGCTGCCCGTGGTGTGAAAGAAGGATACGCCTGCCTGCCAGGCAATGTGGGCGCTGTACGCGTCACACGCACCGGGAATGCGGGATGGTGGACGCAAAAAAGGGGTGGCTGTGCTTGCCCTGCCAGAAGGTTAGGCAGGGAATCCCAACGGAGGTAATAATCATGCTCTAGGAGGAACACGACGCCGTGACGAGAATTGTGTGCTGCGGCTGCAGGAGAATGCTGGAGGCCCCTCATGGGAGGTGTGACTATTACAAGAGGGCAGCACATGCCGCCTCCATAAGAACCAATGAGGAGGGACGCGACAACTGTAGCAGCTGCTGGATGCGACCACGCACTGGCACGGCGGGGGGAGATTGCCCCATCTGTCTCAGAGAGCTGAGAGGAGTGACGCCGTGGTGCGAGAAGTGTGCATGCTTCTCACACATTGACTGCGTCAAGAAGGTGGGGGAGAGGAAGCTGCGCCATGGAGGCCGCATCTCGTTGTACCAATGTCTCAGGTGCACCAGGTCGCGAAGTGAGCCATGTGCCCTGCAGGGGCCCGGTGCGGGTCCGGAGGTGGTACTGCATTAGGTGCCGGCAGCGGGTGCACCTCGCGTGTGATCGTCGGTACAGCAACACGCAAACAGGGCTCCATGGACCGCTTTGTATGCCATGCGAGGAGAGCGATGATGCTAAGAGGAGGGTGCAGGCGGAGCAGAGGGAAGCGGCGTGGCGCCTGCAGGAACAGCGAGAAAGAGGGTCCGGAGAAGGGGAGCGCAGGATAACCCCATGGAGGAGCCCCAAGGCGCGGAATGAAGGCATACGACAAGATGGGCTCCACCGGGAATTGGAAGCAGTGGCGAGGACGAGATGGGCAGAGGAGGAGTACTCTTTGCCGCACAAAAGGGATGAAGAGGCCGCATCAGAAAGAGGACGGGAACGGTGAAGGCACGGCGGATGATCCGACGGAAGGAGGAGAGTGTGATGAACGAAACCAGTAAGGAGGGACGGATGGACGGGGACGTCCAGCTTGTTTTTGTGGGGGTAGGGTATAACAGTGTTAATGATGTTTTGTTCATCCACCGGACAATGAGAGAAAGAGAGCCGGAACCCGGGTTCAAGGAAGGGGAGAGGGAAAGGAAAGGTCGACGAATCATCCGACGACCGGTCGAGCGAGGAAAAGAAACCATCGGGAGGGCAGTTCGAATCCGGGAGATGACGAGGCACGGGGAGGATATTGTGGCGGGCCGCGTGAGCCAACCTGATCTGCCGAGAGGAAAGGAAGGTGGCCCGAGGCTGACTTGATGGGAGCGGAGTCGCGTCCAGACCTCGAGGATAGGAGCGGTGCTTGGAGCGCCTTATCCAGAAGCGTTTTGATGTGCAAACCGCGAGATGGGGCTGGACAGTGAGAAGAAGTCCAGGAAGAGGCACCGCAAGGAGACGATAAAAGGAGCAAGGATGAGAGAACGAAGACTGCTGATGAGAAGAGCTGCTGTCAAGAGTCAACTCCAGACGCTCCATCACAAGAAGCCGAGTGAGATATCGATATCGGACGTTCCTGCTCCCGACCCACGACACCACGCCCGCTACCGGCGAGTTGCGCTGCTAGACACTCGTCCGACGCCGGGGTAGGAAGCCGGTCCTGCAACCATTGGCTGAACCGAGATATTGCTGCCCCTCGGTTGAACCAGGCTGTCGAGCGGGACCCGCGTCCCGTCTCGCAACAAGTTAGAATAGGGAAGTTAGTCTAGACTCAGGGCATAAGGGAATAGCAGTGTGTGTGTGTGTGCCGGTCTCGAATGGGAAGGCCGCTCCCCGAGGAGCACGTCACGGAGCCATCATGGTCTGGTCCTGAGTTCCCCCGGGAGCACGAGCCTCTAAGCTCAAGACGTGGCCCCCGAGACTCCCCGGTGACTTTCTACGCCATCTGCAGCTGCAGCAATGTCCCACATCGGCTTGGAGCCCGGACGGTCTTGGGAGTGATGGAGTGGGCGCACCATCCTATAGGCGGAGCTGTGGAGCGGGTCTGGCAACCGTGGATGCAGAGGCTCCCCCGAGACGACGAACCTCAGCGTGTGGAGAGCTGGCAGGAAGTTGCACGAGACGTCGGGTGGCGTGCGGTGGAGGCGGCTGAAGAGCGTGCCGAGGCGTACCGAGCCTATCACCGCTACCAACAAGAACTTGCCCGGCTGCATGAGGAGGACCCGGCTTGTTTGCTGTCCCGTGCAGGTCGTCGTGCTGGTGGACCACTGGAGCTACGCCGCGTCATCCTACGAGTGGGAAACGGAGCCGCCATTCACCGCACGGTGTTTGTGCCAGAACAATCACCCACCAATGATCCGGAGATACGGGAGGCTTATGGTTTGCGTGTGTTGCTTGGTGATGTCTAGGTAGCTAACTACTTAGATAGGAGGCTGATTGCTTAGTTGTATCTTTGCTCGGGTTGAATGCACATTCCGTAATTCTCCAAGTTCTCTCCCTTGTGTAGTTAGACGAAGTCCCTTCAACTTTGACATCACGTGCTACGGTGAATGATTGACCGTCTGGGCCTGATGAGAAGCACAAGTGTGAATGCCTTGATAATCTGGTGGATTGTCAGTCGAACCATTCCCCTGAGCACTTAGGAAGAGTTCTCTGTGTAGAGATCACACCATCCGGCGAATGATTGATCGTTGAGGATTAATTGGGGTGAGTAAAGTACTAAAGTAGCTCAGCGGTGATTGTCTTAGGCCAGTGGAGTGCAAAGAACAGTCAATGCTTGTCTGGTGAAGGATCCGTCGTGTGCCTTTGAGAGGCTAGGCGGTTTGGCATAGAGCGACCCGGATAACCCAGACGCGGGGATACCTCAGGAAGAGCGAACGCCTGCGGATCTGATCCTCGCATGCTGTCAGACCCGATTCCGGCCGAAGGCGAAAAAGGGTATAACACCATAGGCACATGAGATATACCGTATGCGCATGATATACACAAAAGGCACATGAGATACACCATAGGCGCATGAGATACACCATAGGCACATGAGATACACCATAGGCGCATGAGATACACCACACGTGCATGAGATACACCATAGGCGCATGAGATACACCATAGGCGCATGAGATACACCATAGGCGCATGCGATACACCATAGACGCAAGAGATACACCATAGGCACATGAGATACATCATAGGTACATAAGACACACCATACGCGCATGAGACATACCATAGGTACATGGGATACACCATAGGCACATGACATACACCATAGGCACATGAGATACACCACAGGCACATGAGGTACACCATAGGCACATGAGATACAGTGTAGGAACATGAGATACACCATAGGCACATGAGATACACCATAGGTACATGAGATACACCATAGGCACATGAGATACATCATAGGCGCATGAGATACACCACAAGCACATGAGATACACCGTATGCGCATGATATAAACAAAAAGGCACATGAGATGCACCATAGGCGCATGAGATACACCATAGGCGCATGAGATACACCATAGGCACATGAGATACACCACGCGCACATGAGATACACCATAGGCGCATGAGAAACACCATAGGCGCATGAGATGCACCATAGGTGCATGCGATACACCATAGGCGCATGAGATACACCATAGGCACATGATATACACCATAGGCACATGAGATACACCATACGCGCATGATATATACCATATGCACATGGGATATACCATAGGCACATGACATATACCATAGATACATGAGATACACCACAGGCACATGAGATACACCATAGGCACATGAGATACCGTGTAGGAATATGAGATACACCATAGGCACATGAGATACACTATAGGCACATGAGATACACCATAGACACATGAGATACACCATAGGCGCATGAGATAAACCATAGACACATGAGATACACCATAGGCACATGAGATACACCATAGGCACATGAGATACACCATAGGCGCATGCTATACACCATATGCACATGAGATATACCATAGGCACATGAGATACATCATAGGCGCATGAGATACACCATAGGCACATGAGATACAACATAGGCGCATGAGATACACCATGGGCACATGAGATACACCATAGCCACATGAGATACACCACATGCACATGTGATACACCATAGGCACATGCGATACACCATACGTACATGAAATACACCATAGGCACATGAGATACACCATAGGCAGATGAGTTATACCAAAGACACATGAGATACACCATAGGCGTATGAGATACACCATAGGCGCATGAGATATACCATAGGCACATGAGGTACACCATAGGCACATGAGATACACCATAGGCGCATGAGATGTACCATAGGCCCATGAGATACACCATAGGTACATGAGATACACCATAGGCACATGAGATACACCATGGGCACATGAGATACACCATAGGCACATGAGATATACCATAGGTGCATGAGATACACTATAGGCACATGACATACACCATGGGTGCATGAGATATACCATAGGTACATGAGATGAACCATAGGTGCATGAGATACACAAAAGGCACATGAGATACACCATAGGCTCATTAGATACACCAAAGGCGCATGAGATACAACATAGGCGCATGAGATACACCATAGGCGCATGCGATACACCATAGGCGCATCAGATACACCATAGGTGCATGAGATACACCATAGGCGCATGAGATACACCGTAGGCGCATGAGATACACCATAGGCGTATGATATACACCATTGGCGCATGAGATATACCATAGGCGCATGAGATTTATCTTAGGCGCATGAGATGAACCATAGGCGCATGAGATGTACCAAAGGCCCATGAGATACACCATAGGCACATGAGATACACAATGGGCACATGAGATACACCATGGGCGCATGCGATACACCATAGGCACATGAGATACACCATAGGCGCATGAAATACAACATATGCACATGAGATACACCACATGCACATGAGATACACCGTGGGCGCATAAGGTACACCATAGGCATATGAGATATACCATAGGCACATGAGATATACCATAGGTGGATGAGGTACACCATAGGCACATGACATACACCATGGGCGCATGAGATACACCATAGGCACTTGAGATACACCATAGGTGCATGAGATACATAATAGGCACATGAGATACACCATAGGTGCATTACATACAGCATAGGCGCATGAGATACACCATAGGCGCATGAGATACACCATAGGCGCATGAGATACACCATAGGCGCATGAGATACACCATAGGTGCATGCGATACACCATAGGCGCATGAGATACACCATAGGTACATGAGATACACCATAGGTACATGAGATACACCATAGTCGCATGCGATGCACCATAGGCGCATGAGACACACCTTAGGCACATGAGACAAACTATAAGCACATGAGATACATCATAAGCACATGAGATACACCATAGGCACATGAGATACTCCATAGGTACATGAGATACACCATAGGCGCATGAGATACACCATAGGCACATGAGGTACACCATAGGCATATGAGATACACCATAGGTACATGAGATACACCATAGCCGCATGAGATACACCATAGGCACGTGATATACACCATAGGCGCATGATATTCACAATAGGCACATAAGATACACCATATGCGCATTAGATACACCATAGGCGCATGAGATACACCACACGCGCATGAGATACAACATTGACACATGAGATACACCGTAGGTGTATGAGATAAACCATAGGTGCATGCGATATACCATAGGCGCATGAGATACACCATAGGCACATTAGATACACCATAGGCACATGAGATACATCATAGGCGCATGAGATATACCATAGGCGCATGGGATACACCATAGGCACATGACATACACCACAGGCACATGACATACATCATAGGCACATAAGATACACCATAGGCACATGAGATACACCATAGGCACATGAGATACAGTGTAGGAACATGAGATACACCATAGGCACTTGAGATACACCATAGGCACATGAGATACACCATAGACACATGAGATACACCATAGGCACATGAGATACACCATAGACACATGAGATACACCATATGCACATGAGATATACCATAGGCATGTGAGATACACCATAGGCGCATGCTATACACCATATGCACATGACATATACCATAGGCACATGAGATACACCGTAGGTGCATGAGATACACCATAGGCACATGAGATACAGCATAGGCGCATGAGATACACCATGGGCACATGAGATACACCATAGGCACATGAGATACACCACAGGCACATGAGATACACCATAGGCGCATGCAATACACCATACGTACATGAAATACACCATAGGCACATGAGATACACCATAGGCACATGATATACACCAAAGGCGCATGAGAGATACCATAGGCGTATGCGATACACCATAGGCGCATGAGATATACCATAGGCACATGAGGTACTCCATATGCACACGAGATACACCATAGGCACATGAGATGTACCATAGGCCTATGCGATACACCATAGGCACATGAGATACACCATAGGCACATGAGATACACAAAGGGTACATGATATACACCATAGGCACATGCGATACACCATAGGCGCATGAGGTACAGCATAGGCACATGAGATACACCACATGCACATGAAATACACCATGGACGCATGAGATACTATAGGCACACGAGATACCCCATAGGCACATGAGATATACCATAGGTCCATGAGATAGACCATAGGTACATGACATACACCATGGGTGCATGAGATAGACAATAGGTACACGAGATAAACCATAGGTGCATGAGATACACAAAAGGCACATGAGATACACCATAGGCTCATTAGAATCACCATAGGCGCATGAGATACACCATAGGCGCATGAGATACACCATATGCGCATGAGATACACCATAGGCGCATCGGATACACCATAGGCGCGTGAGATATACCATAGGCACATGAGATACACTGTAGGCGCATGAGGTACACCATAGGCGTATGAGATACACCATAGGCGCATGAGATATACCATAGGCGCATTAGTTACACCATAGGCATATGAGATGAACCATAGGGGCATGAGATATACCATAGGCCCATGAGATACACCATAGGCACACGAGATACACCATAGGCACATGAGATTCACCATGGGCGCATGAGATACACCATAGGCATATGAGATATACCATAGGCACATGAGATATACCATAGGCATATGAGATATACCATAGGTGCATGAGGTACACCATAGGCACATGACATTCACCATGGGCGGATGAGATACACCATAGGCGCATGAGATACACCATAGGCGCATGAGATACACCATAGGCGCATGAGATACACAATAGGTACATTAGATACACCATAGGCGCATGAGATTCACCATAGGCACATGAGATACACCATATGTACATTCAATACACCATGGGTGCATACGATTCACCATAGGCGCATGAGACACACCATAGCTACATGAGATACACCATAGGCGCATAAGATACACCATAGGCACATGAGATACACCATAAGCACATGAGATAAACCACAGGCACATTAGATACACCATAGGCACATGAGATACACCGTAGGCACATGAAATACACCATAGGCGCATGAGATACACCATAGGCACATGACATGCACCATAGGTACATGAGATGCACCATAGGCGCATGAGATACACCATAGGCACATGAGATACACCATACGGACATGAGATACACCATATGTACATGCGATACAAAGTAGGTACATGAGATACACCATAGGCACATGAGATACACCATAGGCGCATGAGATACACCATATGCACATGAGATATACCACAGGCACATGAGATACACCATATGCGCATGAGATACACCATTGGCACATGAGAAACGCCATATGCACATGAGATACACCATAGGCACACGAGATACACCATATGCACATGAGATATACCATAGGCACATGAGATACACCAAAGGCGCATGAGATACACCATAGGCGCATGAGATACACTATGGGCGCATGAGATATACCACTGGCACATTAGATACACCATATGCGCATGAGATACACCATAGGCACATGAGATACACCATAGGCGTATGAGATATACCATAGGCACATGAGGTACACCGTAGGCACATGAGATACACCATTGGCACATCAGATACACCATAGGCGCATGCGATACACCATAGGTACATGAGATACACCGTAGGCGCATGATACACACAAAAGGCACATGAGATACACCATAGGCGCATGAGATACACCATAGGCGCATGAGATGCACCATATGCGCATGCGATACACCACACGCGCATGAGATACATCATAGGCGCATGAGATACACCATAGGCGCATGATGTACACCATAGGTGCATGCGATACACCATAGGCGCATGAGATACACCAATAACACATGAGATACACCACAGGCACATGAGATACACCTTATGCGCATGAGATTCACCAAAGGCACATTGGATATACCATAGGCACATGAAATACACCATAGGCACATGAGATACACCATAGGCACATAAGACACACAACAGGCACATGCGATACACTATAGGAACATGAGATACACCATAGGCACATGAGATACACCATATGCGCATGCAATACACCACAGACACATGAGATACACCATAGGCACATGCAATACTCCATAGACACATGAGATACACCATAGGTACATGAGATACACCATAGGTACACGCGGTACACCATAGGCGCATGCTATACACCACATGCACACCCGATACACCATAGGCACATGAGATACACCATAGGCGCGTGAGATACACCATAGGCACATGAGATATACCATAGGCGCATGAGATACACCATAGGCACATAAGATACACCATAGGCACATGAGATATACCATAGGCACATGAGATACACCATGGGCGCATGCGATACACCATACGCAAATAAAATACACTATAGGTTCATGAGATACACAATAGGCACATGAGATACACCAAAGGTGCATAAGATACACAATATGCGCATGAGATACACCATAGCTGCATGAGATATACCACAGGCACATGAGATACACCATATGCGCATGAGATACTCCATAGGTACATGAGAAACGCCATATGCACATGAGATACACCATTGGCACATGAGATATACCATAGGCACATGATATACACCATAGGTACAGGAGATACACCATAGGTGCATGAGATACACCATAGGCGCATGGGATACACCATAGGCGCATGGGATATACCATAGGCACATGGGATAAACATATATTCAGAGGGGGTAACAATGGTTTGGGAACACTAGCTATCAACTAGAAAGCACAAAGGCCTTGAATAGGTAGTGACATGGCGTGGCAAACATGTACCGTGACAAAGCAAAATAGGCATGTGCCACTAACCATGACCAAGAGAAATTCACAGTGTGTGGTCAACGTTGAAAATCATAACACGAGTCACAAATGGTCAGAGGGGGAAACAATGGACTGGGAACACTATTTATCAACTAGCGAGTACAAATACCTTCAACAAGTAGTGGCACGGTGGGGCTAGCGTGCACAATGACCAATCAAAGGATGCATACATCACTGAATATGACCAAAGAAGTCCACTATGTGTGGTCAACATTGACAACTCATAACACGAGTCACAAATGGTCAGAGTGAGAGACAATGGTTTGGGAACCCTATGTATCGACTAGAAAGAACAAATAACTTCAATAAGTAGTGGCATGGCGTGGCTACTATGCACACCAAACAACCAAACTAGGCATATGTCACTGACCATGACCAAAGAATTTCAATATGGGTGGTCAACGTTCACAACCCATAACACGAGTCACAAATGGTCAGAGGGGAAAACAATGGCTTTGAAATATTGGTTTTTAACTAGCAAGTTCAACGACCATCAATAAGTAGTAGCACGGTGTGGCTACCATGCACCATGACCGACCAAAGTAGACGCAGGCCCAGGCATTTCCAGGCATTGCCCAGGAATTGCCAGGCATTGCCCATGCATTGCCATGCATTGCTCAAGCATTGCCAGGCATTACCAGGCACTGCCCAGGCATTGCCAGGCATTGCCCAGGCATTGTCAGGCATTGCCAGGCATTGCTCAGGCATTGCCACGTATTGGCAGGCATTGCCCAGGCGTTGCCAGGCATTGCCAGGCATTGCCATGCAATGCCAGGCATTGCCAATGCATTGCCAGGCATTACCTAGGCATTTCGAGGCATTGCTTGGCATTGCTAGGCATTGCCACGCTTTTCCTAGACATTGCCAGGCATTGCTGAGGCATTGCCAGGCATTGCCCAAGCATTGCCAGGCATTGCCAGGCATTGGCCAGGCATTGCCAAGCATTGCCCGTGCATTGCCAGGCATTACCAGGCAATGCTAGGCATTGCCGGGCATTGCCCAAGCATTACCAAGCATTGCCAGCCATTGCCCCAGCATTGCCAGGCATTGCCAAGCATTGCCAAGGCATTGCCAGGCATTGCCAAGCCTTGCCAAGCATTGCCCAGGCATTACCTGGCATTGTTAGGCATTATCAGGCATTGCCTAGGCATTGCCAGGCATTGCACAGGCATTGCCAAGACATTGCGAGGCATTGCCAAGCATTCCCAGGCATTGCTAGGCATTGCTAGGCATCGCCAAGCATTGCCATGCATTGCCAGGCATTTCCAAGCATTGCCTAGGCATTACCAGGCATTGTCAGGCATTGCCCAGGCATTGCCGAGGCATTGCCAGACATCGCCAGGCATTGCCCAGGAATTGCCACACATTGCCAGGCATTGAGAGGCATTGTCAGGCATTACCAGGCATTGCCAGGCATTGCCCAGGAATTGCCAAGCATTGTCCAGGCATTGCCTAGGAATTGTCCAGGCATTGCCCAGGCGTTGCTGAGGCATTGTCATGCATTACCGGGCATTGTCAGGCATTGCCAGGCATCGCCACGCATTGCCAGGCATTGCCAGGCATTGCCAAGGCATTGCCAGGCACTGCCCATGCATTGCAAGGCTTTGCCAGGCATTGCACAGGCATTCCTAGGCATTGCCAGGCACTGCCCACGCATTGCCACACATTGCTAGGCATTGACCGGCATTGCCCGGCATTACCAGGCATTGCCAGGCATTGCCCAGGAATTGCCAAGCATTGTCCAGGCATTGCCTAGGCATTGTCCAGGCATTGCCCAGGCATTGCTGAGGCATTGCCATGCATTACCGGGCATTGTCAGGCATTGCCAGGCATCGCCAGGCATTGCCAGGCATTGCGAGGCATTGCCCAGGCATTGCAAGGCACTGCCCATGCATTGCAAAGCATTGCGAGGCATTGCCCAGGCATTCCCAGGCATTGCCAGACATTGTCCAGGCATTGCCCAGGCATTGCCAGGCATTGCCAAGCATTGCCAAGCATTGCCCAGGCAATGATAGGCATTGCCGGGCATTGCCCAAGCATTACCAAGCATTGTCAGCCATTGCCCAAGCATTGCCAGGCATTGCCAGGCATTGCCAAGCATTGCCAAGGCATTGCCAGGCATTGCCAAGCATTGCCAAGCACTGCCCAGGCATTACCTGACAACGTTAGGCATTACCATGCATTTCCCATGCGTTGCCAGGCATTGCACAGGCATTGCCAAGACATTGCAAATATTGCCAAGCATTGCCAGGCATTGCTAGGCATTGTTATGCATCGCCAGGCATTGTCATGCATTGCCAGGCATTTCCAAGCATTGCCTAGGCATTGCCAGGCATTGTCAGGCATTGCCCAGGCATTGCCGAGGCATTGCCAGACATCGCCAGGCATTGCCTAGGCATTGTCCAAGAATTTCCACACATTGCTGTGCATTGACAGGCATTGCCAGGCATTACCAGACATTGCCAGGCATTGCCCAGGAATTGCCAAGCATTGTCCAGGCATTGCCTAAGCATTGTCCAGGCATTGCCCAGGCATTGCTGAGGCATTGCCATGCATTACCGGGCATTGTCAGGCATTGCCAGGCATCGCCATGCATTGCCATGCATTGCCATGCATTGCCCAGGCATTTTCAGGCACTTCCCATGCATTGCAAGGCATTGCCAGACATTGCCCAGGCATTCCCAGGCATTGCCAGGCATTGCCCACGCATTGCCACACATTGCTAGGCATTGACAGGCATTGCCAGGCATTACCAGGCATTGCCAGGCATTGCGCAAGAATTGCCAAGCATTGTCCAGGCATTGCCTAGGCATTGTCCAGGCATTGCTCAGGCATTGCTGAGGCATTGCCATGCATTACCGAGCATTGTCATGCATTGCCAGGCATCGCTAGGCATTGCCGGGCATTGCCAAACATTGCCCAGGCATTGCCAGGCAATGCCCATGCGTTGCAAGGCATTGCCAGGCATTGCCCAGGCATTCCCAGTCATTGCCAGGCATTGTCCAGGCATTGCCAGGCATTGCCAAGCATTGCCCATGCATTGTCTAGCATTGCCCATGCATTGCCAAGCATTGCCAGGCATTTCCCACGCATTTTCAGGCATTGCCAGGCATTGCCCAAGCATTTCCAGGCATTGTGAGGCATTGCCATGCATTACCAGGCATTGCTAGGCATTGGGAAGGTATTGCACAGGCATTACCCAGGCCTTGCCAGCCATTTCTAGGCATAACCCAGGCATTGCCAGTCATTGCCCACGCATTGCCAAGCATTGCTAGGCATTACCAGGCATTACACACGCATTGCCAGGCATTGCCCGGGAATTTCCAGGCATTGCCATGCATTGCCAGGCATTGCCCAAGCATTGCCAGGTATGCCAGGCATTGCCCAAGCATTGCCACGCATCGCCCAGGCATTGCCAGGCATTTCCTGTCATTGCCAGGCATTGCCAGGCATGGCCCAGGCATTGCCAGGAATTGCCAAGAATTACACGGGCATTTCCAGGCGTTGCCAGGCATTACCAGGCATTGCCCATGCATTGCCAGGCATTACCCAGGCATTGCCAAGACATTGCCAGGCATTGGCAGGCATTGTTAGGCATTGCCAGGCATTGCTAGGCATTGCCAGGTATTGCCAAACATTCTCAAGCATTGCCAGGCATTGCCAGGCATTGCTAAGCATTACCCAGAAATAGCCATGCATTGCCCACGCATTGCCAGGCATTGCTTGGTATTGCCAACCATTGCCCAGGCATTGCCAGGCATTGCCCAGGGGTTGCCAGGCATTTCCAGACATTGCCAGGCATTGCCAAGGCATTGCTAGGCATTGCCCAGGCATTGCCAAGCATTGCCCAGGCATTGTCAGGTATTGCCAGGCATTGCCAGGCATTGTCCAAGCATTGCCAGGAATTGCCATGCATTGCAAGGCATTGCAAGGCATTGCCATGGCATTACCCAGATATTGCCTAGGCATTGCCAGGCATTGCTATGCATTGCCAGGCATTGCACAGGCATTGCCAGGCATTGCCTGGGCATTGCCGAGCAATGCATGGCAATGCCTAGGCAATACATGGCAATGTCAGTAAATGCCTGGCATTGCCGGGTATTGCATAGGCATTGCCAGGCATTGCCCAAGCATTGCCAGGCATGCCAGGCATTGCCCAAGCATTGCCACGCATTACGCAGGCATTGCCAGGCATTGCCACGGATTTCCAGGAAATGCCCAGGCATTGCTAGGCATTGCCAGGCATTGCCAGTCATTGTGAGGCATTGCCGGGTCTTGCAAGGCATTGCAAGGCATTTCTTGGCATTGCTAGGCATTGCCAGGCATTGCCCAGGCATTGCCAGGGATTCTCGAGGCGTTGTCAGGCATATCCCGGGCATTGCCAATCATTGCCAGGAATTGCCCACGCATTGCGTGGCATTGCTCGGCTATTGCCAGGCATTGCCAGGTATTGCTAGGCATTGCCAGGCATTGCCAAGGCATTGCCAAGCATTGCCAGGCATTACCCAAGCATTGTTAGGCATTTCCAAGCATTGCTATGCATTGCCCAAGCATTTCTAGGCATTGCAAGGCATTGCCAAGCATTGCCAAGGCATTGCCAGGAATTGCAAGGCATTGCACAATAATTTCCAGGCATTGCCAAAATATTGCCAGGCATTGCCAGGCATTGTTAGGCATTGCTAGGCAGTGCCAAGCATTGCCAGGCATTGTCAGGCATTGCCAGGCATTGCCAAGCATTTCCAGGCATTGCCAAGTATTGCCAAGCGTTACCCAGGCACTGCAAGGCATTGCCCACGCATTACCAGGCATTGCCAGGCATTGCCCAGGCATTGCCACGCATTGCCCAGGGCCTGCCAAGCATTGCCAGGCATTGCCAGGCATTGCCCATGCATTGCCAAGCATTGCCATGCATTGCCAGGCATTTTCCAAGCATTGCCAGGCATTGCCAAGCATTGCCTAGGCATTGCCCAGGCATTGTCAGGCATTGCCATGCATTGCCAGGCATTGCCAGGCATTGCTAGGCATTACACAGGCATTACACAGACATTACCCATACATTGCCGGGCATTTCCAGGGATTGCCCAGGCATTGTCAGGTATTGCCAGGCATTGCCAGGCAGTGCCCGGGCATTTTTAGGCATTGCCCAGGCATTGCCATGCATTACCCAGACATTAAAAAGCATTTCCTAGGCATTGCCAAGCATTGCCAGGCACTGCCTATGCATTGCCAGGCCTTGCCTAGGCATTGTCAGGCATTGCCCGAGCATTGCCAGGCATTGCAAGGCCTTGCCTAGGCATTGTAAGGCATTGCCAGGCATTGCCCAAGCATTGCCAGGCATTGCCCAGGCATTGCCAGGCATTGCCCAGGCATTTACAGGCATTGTTAGGCATTGTAGGCATTGCCAGGCATTGGCAAGCATTACCGAGGCATTGCCTGGCATTACCCAGACATTGCCAGGCATTGCCTGGCATTGCCCAGGCATTGCCAGGCATTGCCAAGGCATTGCTAGGCATTGCCAAGCATTGCCAGGCATTACCCAGGCATTTCCAGGTATTGCCAGGCATTACCAGGCATTGCCCAATCATTGCCATACATTGCCCATGCATTGCGAAGACATTACCAGGCATTGCCAGGCATTGCCCGAAATCGCTAGGCATTGCCAAGCATTACCAGGCATTGCCAGGCATTGCCAGGCGTTGCCCAGGCATTGCCCGGCATTGCCTAGGTATTGCTAGGCATTGTCAGGTATTACGAGGCATTGCCCTGGCATTGCCAGGCATTGCCCGTGGACTGCTAGGCGTTGCTGGCCATTGCTAGGCGTTGCCGGACAATGCCAAGGCATTGCCACGCATTGCCCACGTATTGTCAGGCTTTGCCTTGGCATTGCCAGGCATTGCCAAGCATTGTCCACGCATTGTCAGGCATTGCCAATAATTGCCACACATTGCTTAGGCGTTGCCAGACATTGCCAAAGCATTGCCAGGCATGCCAGGCATTGCCCAAGCATTTATAGGAATTGCCGAGGCATTGACAGGCATTGCCAGGCATTGCCAAGCATTGTCGGGCATTGCCCAAGCAATGCACAGGCATTGCCCAGGCATTGCCAGGCACTTCCAAGCATTGCCCAGGCATTGCTAGGTATTGCCAGTTATTGCAAGGCCTTGCCGAGGCATTGCAAGGCATTGCCAGGCATTGCCAAGCATTGCCAGGCATTGCCACGCATTGCCAATGCATTGCCAGGCATTGTTAGGCATTGCTAGGCATTGTCAGGCATTGGCAAGCATTGTCGAGGCATTGCATGGCATTGCCCAGACATTGCCAAGCATTGCGTGGCATTGCTTAGGCATTGCGAGGCATTGCCAAGCATTGCCAAGGCATTGCCAAGGATTGCCAGGCATTGCCCAGGCATTTCCAAGCATTGCCAGGCATTACCAGGCATTGCCCAATCATAGCTAGGCACTGCCCAGGCATTGCCAAGACATTACCAGGCATTGCGAGGCGTTGCCCAACATTGCCATGCATTGCCAAGCATTACCAGGCATTGCCAGGCATTGCCAGGCGCTGCCCACGCATTGCTTGGCATTGCCTAGGCTTTGCCAGGCATTGCCAGGTATTTCACGGCATTGCCTATAAATTCCCGGGCATTGCCCATGGATTGTCATGCATTTCCAGGCATTGCTAGGCATTTCCAGGCATTGCCAAGGCATTGCCAGGCATTACCAAGCATTGCCAGGCATTGCCAGGTATTGCCCAAGTATTTCCAGGCATTACCCAGGCATTACCAGGCATTGTCACGCATTGCCTAGGTATTACACAGGCATTGTTCAGGCATTGCCAGCCACTTCCAATCATTGCCCAAGCATTGCCAGGTATTGCAAGGCATTGCCAGGCATTGCCTAGGCATTGCTAGGTAATGCCAGGAATTGCCAGGCATTGTCTGGCATTGCCGAGGCATTGCAAGGCATTGCCGAGGCATTGCCAGGCATTGCCAGGCATTGCCTAGGCATTGCCAGACATTGCCAGGCATTGCCTTTGCAATGTCAATCATTGCCAGTCATTGCCGGGCATTATCCAGGCATTGCCAGGCATTGACCAAGCATTGCCAGGCATTTACAAGCTTTGCCTAGGCATTGCTAGGCATTGCGTAGGCATTGCTAGGCATTGCCGAGGCATTGCCAGGCATTGCCAGGCATTGCATGGCATTGCCGGGCATTGCCCAGGCATTGCTAGGCATTGTTTGGCATTGCTAGGCATTGGCAAGCATTGCTGAGGCATTGCCTGGCATTGCCCAGTCATTGGCTGGAATTGCATAGGCATTGCAAGGCATTGCCTTAGCATTGCCAGGCATGCCTAGGATTGCGCAGGTATTGCCAGGCATTGCCCATGTATTTCGAGGCATTGCCTAAGCATTGTCAGGCATTGCCCAGGCATTGCCAAGCATTGCCAGCCATTGCCAGGCACTGCCCAGGCGTTGCCAGGCATTGTGTAGGCATTGCCAGGCATTGCCAGGCATTGCCAGGCATTGCTAGGCATGGCCCATGCATTGCTAGGCATTACCAGGCAGTATCGGGCATTTCCAGGCATTGCCAGGCGTTGCCCGGGCATTTCCAGGCATTGCCTGTGCATTGCCTGACATTGTAAGGCATTCACCAAGCATTGCCAGGCATTGCTCAGGCATTGTCAGGCATTATCCAAGCATTGCCAGGCATTGCCAGGCCTTGCTCAGGCATTGCCAGTCATTGCCAGGCATTGTGTATGCATTGCCAGCCATTGCATTAGCATTTTCAGGCATTGCCAGGCATTGCCCACGTATTGCCAGGCATTGTCAGGCATTGTCCAGGTATTGTTGGGCATTGCCCAAGCATAACCAGGGATTGCCTAGGCATTGCCAAGCATTGCCAGCCATTGCCAGGCACTGCCCAAGCTTTGCCAGGCATTGCCCTGAGCAATGCCAGGCATTGCTACGCATCGTTAGGCATTGCCAGGCATTTCCAAGGCATTTCCAGGCATTGCCTAGGCATTGCCAGGCATTGTAAAGCATTGCCCACGCATTGTCAGGCATTGCACAGGCATTGCCAGGCATTGCCAGGCATTATAGGGTATTACAAGGCATTGCCAGGCATTGCCCACGCATTGCTAGGCATTGCCATGCAATGTCAGGCAATGCAAGGCATTTTTCAGGCATTGCTAGGGATTACCCAGGCATTGTCAGGCATTGTCAAGCATTGCCAGGCATTTCCAAGCATTGCCAGGCATTGCCAGGTATTGCCCAGGCATTGCCAGGCATTGCCGAGGCATTGTCAGGCATTGCCCAGGCATTACCAGGCGTTGCCAGGCATTGCCTGGCATTGCCAGGTGTTGTCCAGGCATTGCCAGACATTGCCCAAGCATTGCCAGGCATTGCCCAGGCATTGCCAGGCATTACCTAGGCATTGCCCGGCATTGCTAGGCTTTGCTAGTCATTGCCCAGGCATTGCCAGGCATTGTCAAGGCATTTCCATGCATTGCCCAAGCATTACCACGCATTATCAGGCATTGCCAAGCAACGTCCAGGCATTGCCAGGCATTGCTTTGGCATTGCCAGGCATAGCCTAGGCATTGCCACGCATTGCCAGGCTTCGCCGAGGCATTCCCAGGCATTACCAAGCTTTGCCATGCATTGCCATGCATTGTCCAGGCATAACCAGGCATTGCCAAGGCGTTGCCGGGCATTTCCCAGGCATTGCCAAGCATTGCTAGGCATTACCAGGCATTGCCCAGGCATTGCCAGGCATTGCCAAGAATTGCCCAGCCATTTCCAGGCATTGTCTATGCATTGCAAGGCATTGCACAGGCATTGCAAGGCATTGCCCAGCCATTGTTAGGCATTGTCCAGGCATTACCAGGCATTGCACAGGCATTGCCATGCATTGCCATGCATTGCCATGCATTGCTAGGCATTGCCCGGGCATGGCCACGCATTGCCAGGCATTGCCTAGGCATTGCCAGGCATTGCCCAAGCTTGGCCAGGCATGCCAACCATTGTCGAAGCATTGCCAGGCATTGCCTACGCATTTCCAAGCATTGCCAAGCATTGCCAAGCATTGCCATGCATTACCCAGGCAATGCTAGGCATTGCCGGGCATTATCCAGGCATTGCCAAGCATTGCCAGGCATTGCTCAGGCATTGCCAGGCATCACCCAGGCATTACCAAGCATTACCAGGCATTGCCCAGGCATTGCCACGCATTGCGCGAGCATTGTTAGGCATAGCCAAGCATTGCCCAGGCATTGCCCAGGCATTTCCAGGCATTGTCAGGCATTTCTAGGCATTGCCAGGCATTGCCCACGCATTGCCTGGCATTGCCAGGCATTGCCAGGCTTTGCCCAGGCATTGCCACACATTTCCAGGTATTGCCCAGCCATTTCCAGGCATTTTCCAGGCATTGCCAGGCATTGCTAGGCATTGCCTTCACATTGCCAGGCATTGCCAGGAATTACCCAGGCATTGCCAGGCATTGCTGGGCATTGCCAAGCATTGCCAGGCATTATCCAAGCATTGCTAGGCATTGTCCAAGCATTGCCACGCATTGTCCATGCATTGCCAGGCATTGCCAGGCATTACTAGGCATTACCATATTATCTAGACATTGCCAAGCATTGTCACTCATTGGTCGGGCATTGCCAGGCATTTCCAGGCATTGCGTATGCATTACCAGGCATTGCCTTAGCATTGCCAGGCATTGCCGGGCATTGCCCAGGTATTGCCAGGCATTGCCCAGGAATTGCTAGGCATTGCCCAAGCATTGCCAGGCATTTCCCAGGCATTGCCAAGTATTGCGAGCCATTGCCAAGCACTGTCCAAACATTGCCAGGCATTGCCCACGCATTTCCAGTCATTGCCAAAAAATTGCCAGGCATTGTAAAGCATTGCCCACGCATTGTCAGGCATTGCCCAGGCATTGCCAGACATTGGTAGGCATTGCAAGGCATTGCCAGGCATTGCCCACACATTGCTAGGCATTGCCAGCACTGTCACGCATTTCCAGGCATTGCCAAGTATTGCCCAGGCATTGCTAGACATTGCCCATGCATTACCAGGCATTGCCCAGGAATTGCCAGGCGTTGCCAGGCATTGCCATGTATTTCCCAGGCTTTACCAGGAATTGCCCAAGCACTGCCAGGCATTGCCCAGGCATTGTCACACATTGTCCAGGCATTGCCAGGAATTGCCCTAGCATTGCCAGGCATTGGGAGGCTTTACCAGGGATTGCCCAGGCATTGCCACGCATTGTCTAGGAATTGCCAGGCATTGCCCAGGCATTGTCAGGCATTACCCAGGCATTGCCAGGCATTTCTAGGCATTGCGAAGCATTGCTCGGGCATTGCCAGGCATTGCCTTGGCATTGCCAGGCTTTTCCCAGGCATTGCCAGTCATTGCTCGGGCATTGCCAGACATTGCTATGCATTGCTTGGGAATTGCTAGGCATTGCCAAGGCATTTCCAGGCATTGCCAGGCACTGCACAGGTATTGCCCAGGCATTGCCAGGCATTGCCACGCATTGCCAGGCATTGCCCAGGCATTTGCAGGCATTGCCAGGCATTGCCCAGGTATTGCCAGGCATTGCTAGGCATTTCCCGGCATTGCCCATGCATTTCCAGGCATTACACAAGCACAGCCAGGCATTATAAGGCATTGCCCACGCATTGTAAGGCATTGCCCATGCATTGCCCGGCATTGCCAGGCATTGCCCAGGCATTGCCGGGCATTGTTAGTTATTGTCAGGCATTGCCATTCATTACCCAGGCATTGCTAGGCATTGCCTAGGCATTGCCAGGCATTGCCAGGCATTGCCAGGTGTTGTCCAGGCATTGCCCAAGCATTGCCATGCATTGCTCAAACATTGCCAAATATTGCCCAGGCATTGCCAAGCATTGCCACGCATTGCCCAAGCATTACCAGGCATTGCCCAGGCATTGCCGGGCATTGCACAGGCATTGCCAGGCATTGCCCAAGCATAACCAGGCATTGCCAGGCATTATCCAGGCATTCCCAGGCTTTGCCCAATCTTTTCAAGGCATTGCCTGGGCATTGCCAGGCATTGCCCAGGCATTTCCAGGCATTGCTAGTCATTTCCATGCATTGCTCAGGCATGGCCAGGCATTACCCAAGCATTGTCAGGCATTCCAAGGCATTGCCCACGCATTGCCAGGCATTGTCCCGGCATTTCCAGGCATTGCCACACGTTTTCCAGGCATTGCCAGGCATTGTCAGGCATTGCCAGGCATTGTTAGGCATTGCCACGCAATGCCCAGGCATTGTACATGCATTGCCCAAGCATTGCCGCGCATTGCCTCGCATTGCCTAGGCATTGCCAGGTATTGCCTGGCATTGCCTCGCATTGCTTGGCATTACCCATTAATTGCTAGGCATTGCCCAGGCATTGCCAGGCATTCTCAGGCATTGCCCAAGAATTGCCAGGCATTGCCCAGGCATTGCCAGGCATTGTTGAGGCATTGCCAGGCATTGTCCACGCATTGCCAGGCATTGCCCAGGCATTGCCACGCATTGCCGGGCATTGCTATGCATTTCCCAGGCATTTCCAGGCATTGCGAGGCATCTCCGGGCATTTACAGGCATTGCCTGGGCATTTCCAGGCATTGCCTAAGCATTTTGAGGCATGCCTAGCTTTACCCATGTATTGCTAGGCATTGCCAGGTATTGCCAGGCATTGCACAGGTATTGCCAGGCGTTGCCCAAGTATTGCCAGGCATTGCCCAGGCATTGCCAGGCATTGCCAGCCATTACCACGCACTGCCCATGCATTGCCAGACATTGCCCATGCATTGCCAGGCATTGCTTGGCATTACCCAGGCATTGCCCGGCATTGCCAGGCATTGTAAGGCATTTCCATGCATTGCCCAGACATTTCCAGGCATTGCCAAGACATTGCCAGGCATTGTAAGGCATTGTCCACGCATTGCCAAGCATTGCCTAGGCATTGCCTGGCATTGCCCTGGCATTGCCAGGCATTGCTCGGGCATTGCCAGGCATTGCGTATGCATTGCCACGCATTGTCAGGCATTGCCTAAGCATTGCTAGGCATTGCTAGGCATTGCCCAGGAATTTCCAGGCATTGCCAGGCATTGCCCAGGTATTGCCAGGCATTGCCCAGGCATTGCCAGGCATTGCCCAGGCATTGTCCAAACATTGCCAGGCATTGTACAGGCATTGCCAGGCATTATCCAGGCATTGCCAAGAATTGCCTTGACATTGGCAGGCATGACTAGCATTGTCCAAGTATTGCAAGGCATTGCCAGGCATTACCCAGGTATTGCCAGGCATTGCCCAAACATTGCAAGGCATTATCCAGGCATTGCCAAGCATTGCCAGCCATTACCAGGCACATCCCAGACATTGCCAGGCATTGCCCAGGCATTGCCAGGCATTGCTAGGTATTGCTAGGCATTGCCAGGCATTGCCCATGCATTTCCACGCATTGCACAGGCACAGCCAGGCATTGTAAGGCATTGCCCACGCATTGCCAGGCATTGCCAGGCATTGTCCAGGCATTGCCGGGCATTGTTAGTTATTGTCAGGCATTGCCATGCATTACCCAGGCATTGCCAGGCATTGCCTAGGCATTGCTAGGCATTGCCAGGCATTGGCAGGCATTGCCAGGCATTGCCAGGTGTTGTCCAGGCATTGCCCAAGCATTGCCACGTATTGCCCATAGATTGCCATGCATTGCCAAGGCATTGCCAAGCCTTGCGAGGCAATGCCATGCACTGCCAGGTATTGCCCATGCATTGCCAAGCATTTCCAGGCATTGCCCAAGCATTGCCAGGCATTGCCCAGGCATTGCCAGGCATTGCCCAGGCATTGCCACGCATTGCCCAAGCATTGCTAGGCATTGCCAGGCGTTATCCTGGCATTGCCAGGCATTGCCTAGGCATTGCGAGGCATTGCTTGGGCATTGCTAGGCATTGCCCAGGCATTGCCAGGCATTGCCAGTCATTTCCAGGCATTGCTCAGGAATTGCCAGGCATTGCCTAAGCATTTCGAGGCATTCCAAGGCATTGCCCATGCATTGCCAAGCATTGTCCAGGCATTTCCAGGCATTGCCATGCATTTTCCAGGCAGTGCCAGGCATTGTCAGGCATTGCCAAGCATTGTTGGGCATTACCACGCAATGCCCATGCATTGTACAGGCATTGCCCATGCATCGTCGCGCATTGCCAGACATTGTCTAGGCATTGCCAGGCATTGCCCAGGCATTGCCAGGCATTGCCAGACATTGCTACGCATTGCCCAGGCATTTCCAGGCATTGCCAGGCATTGCCGTGCATTGCCATACATTACCTAGGCATTGCCAGGCATTGCCTTGGCATTGCGAGGCATGCCTAGCTTTACCCATGTATTGCCTGGCATTGCCAAGTATTGCCAGGCATTGCACAGGGATTGCCAGGCATTGTCCAAGTATTGTGAGGCATTGTCCAGGCATTGCCACCCATTGCATGCCATTACCACGCACTGCGGAGGCATTGCCAGGCGTTGTCCATGCATTTCCAGGCATTGCTTGGCATTGCCCAGGCATTACCCGGCATTGCCAGGCATCGTCAGGCATTTCGAGGCATTGCCCAGGCATTTCCAGGCATTGCCAAGACATTGCCAGGCATTGTAAGGCATTGTCCACGCATTTCCAGGCATTGCCTAGGCATTGCCAGGCATTGCCATGGCATTGCCAGGCATTGCTCGGGCATTGCCAGGCATTGCGTAGGCATTGCCAGGCATTGCCTTAGCATTACCAGGCATTGCTAGGCATTGCCCGGGTATTTTTAGGCATTTCCATGCATTGCCGAGGTATTGCGAGGCATTGCCCAGGCATTGCCAGGCATTGCCCTAGCATTTCTAGGCATTGCCAGACATTGTTAGGCATTGCCACGCATTGCCCAGATATTGCGAGGCATTGCCTAGGCCCGCCAGACATTGTCAGGCATTGCCAGGCACTGCCAGGCATTGCCAGGCTTTGCCAGGTATTGTCCAAGAATTTCCAGGCATTGCCTAGGCATTGTTAGGGTTTGAATTTGGGTTGGAAGTTGGGTTGGTAGTTGGGCTGGAAGTTGGGATGAAAGTTGTGATGGAGGTTGGGATGGAAGTTAGGTTGGAAGTTGGGTTGGAAGTTGGGTTGGAAGTTGTGTTGGAAGTTGGATTAGAGAATGGGTTGGACGTTGGGTTGGAAGTTGGGTTGGATGTTGGGTTGGAAGTTGGGTTGGAAGTTGGGTTGGAAGTTGGGTTGGAAGTTGGGTTGGAGGTTGGGATGGAAGTTGGGTTGGAAGTTGAGTCGAACGTTGGGTTGAACATTGGGTTGGAAGCTGGGTTGTATGCTGGGTTGGAAGTTGGGTTTGAAGTTGGGTTGAAAGTTGGGTTGGATGTTGGGTTGGATGTTGGGATGGAAGTTGGGATGGAAGTTAGGTTGGATGTTGGGTTGGAAGTTGGATTGGAAGCTGGGTTGGAAGTTGGGTTGGATGTTACGTTGGAAGTTGGGTTGGAAGTTGGGCTGGAGATTGGATTGGACGTTGGGTTGAACGTTGGGTTGGAAGTTGAGTTGGAAGTTGGGTTCAAAGTTGGGTTGGATGGTGGGTTGGAAGTTGGGTTGGAAGTTCAGGTAGCAGCTGGGTTTGAAGTTGGGTTGGAAGTTGGGTTGAAAGTTGGATTGAAACCTGGGTTATAAGCTGGGTTGGAAGTTGGGTTGGATGTTACGTTGGAAGTTGGGTTGGAAGTTGGGCTGGAGATTGGATTGGACGTTGGGTTGAACGTTGGGTTGGAAGTTGAGTTGGAAGTTGGGTTCAAAGTTGGGTTGGATGGTGGGTTGGAAGTTGGGTTGGAAGTTCAGGTAGCAGCTGGGTTTGAAGTTGGGTTGGAAGTTGGGTTGAAAGTTGGATTGAAACCTGGGTTATAAGCTGGGTTGGAAGTTGGGTTGGATGTTACGTTGGAAGTTGGGTTGGAAGTTGGGCTGGAGATTGGATTGGACGTTGGGTTGAACGTTGGGTTGGAAGTTGAGTTGGAAGTTGGGTTCAAAGTTGGGTTGGATGGTGGGTTGGAAGTTGGGTTGGAAGTTCAGGTAGCAGCTGGGTTTGAAGTTGGGTTGGAAGTTGGGTTGAAAGTTGGATTGAAACCTGGGTTATAAGCTGGGTTGGAAGTTGGGTTGGATGTTACGTTGGAAGTTGGGTTGGAAGTTGGGCTGGAGATTGGATTGGACGTTGGGTTGAACGTTGGGTTGGAAGTTGAGTTGGAAGTTGGGTTCAAAGTTGGGTTGGATGGTGGGTTGGAAGTTGGGTTGGAAGTTCAGGTAGCAGCTGGGTTTGAAGTTGGGTTGGAAGTTGGGTTGAAAGTTGGATTGAAACCTGGGTTATAAGCTGGGTTGGAAGTTGGGTTGGATGTTACGTTGGAAGTTGGGTTGGAAGTTGGGCTGGAGATTGGATTGGACGTTGGGTTGAACGTTGGGTTGGAAGTTGAGTTGGAAGTTGGGTTCAAAGTTGGGTTGGATGGTGGGTTGGAAGTTGGGTTGGAAGTTCAGGTAGCAGCTGGGTTTGAAGTTGGGTTGGAAGTTGGGTTGAAAGTTGGATTGAAACCTGGGTTATAAGCTGGGTTGGAAGTTGGGTTGGATGTTACGTTGGAAGTTGGGTTGGAAGTTGGGCTGGAGATTGGATTGGACGTTGGGTTGAACGTTGGGTTGGAAGTTGAGTTGGAAGTTGGGTTCAAAGTTGGGTTGGATGGTGGGTTGGAAGTTGGGTTGGAAGTTCAGGTAGCAGCTGGGTTTGAAGTTGGGTTGGAAGTTGGGTTGAAAGTTGGATTGAAACCTGGGTTATAAGCTGGGTTGGAAGTTGGGTTGGATGTTACGTTGGAAGTTGGGTTGGAAGTTGGGCTGGAGATTGGATTGGACGTTGGGTTGAACGTTGGGTTGGAAGTTGAGTTGGAAGTTGGGTTCAAAGTTGGGTTGGATGGTGGGTTGGAAGTTGGGTTGGAAGTTCAGGTAGCAGCTGGGTTTGAAGTTGGGTTGGAAGTTGGGTTGAAAGTTGGATTGAAACCTGGGTTATAAGCTGGGTTGGAAGTTGGGTTGGATGTTACGTTGGAAGTTGGGTTGGAAGTTGGGCTGGAGATTGGATTGGACGTTGGGTTGAACGTTGGGTTGGAAGTTGAGTTGGAAGTTGGGTTCAAAGTTGGGTTGGATGGTGGGTTGGAAGTTGGGTTGGAAGTTCAGGTAGCAGCTGGGTTTGAAGTTGGGTTGGAAGTTGGGTTGAAAGTTGGATTGAAACCTGGGTTATAAGCTGGGTTGGAAGTTGGGTTGGATGTTACGTTGGAAGTTGGGTTGGAAGTTGGGCTGGAGATTGGATTGGACGTTGGGTTGAACGTTGGGTTGGAAGTTGAGTTGGAAGTTGGGTTCAAAGTTGGGTTGGATGGTGGGTTGGAAGTTGGGTTGGAAGTTCAGGTAGCAGCTGGGTTTGAAGTTGGGTTGGAAGTTGGGTTGAAAGTTGGATTGAAACCTGGGTTATAAGCTGGGTTGGAAGTTGGGTTGGATGTTACGTTGGAAGTTGGGTTGGAAGTTGGGCTGGAGATTGGATTGGACGTTGGGTTGAACGTTGGGTTGGAAGTTGAGTTGGAAGTTGGGTTCAAAGTTGGGTTGGATGGTGGGTTGGAAGTTGGGTTGGAAGTTCAGGTAGCAGCTGGGTTTGAAGTTGGGTTGGAAGTTGGGTTGAAAGTTGGGTTGGATGTTGGGTTGGAAGTTGGGTTGGAAGTTGGGTTGGAAGTTGGGTTGGAAGTTGGGTTGGAAGTTGGGATGGAAATTGGGATGGAAGTTGGGTTGGATGTTGGGTTGGAAGTTGGATTGGAAGTTGGGTTTAAATTTGGGTTTGAAGTTGGGTTGAAAGTTGGGTTGGAAGCTGGGTTGGATGCTGGGTTGGAAGCTGGGTTGGAATTTGGGTTGGATGTTGGGTTGAAAGTTGGATTGGAAGTTGAGTTGGATGTTGGGTTGGAAGTTGGGGTGGAAGTTGGGTTTGAAGTTGGATTGGAAGTTGGGTTGGAAGTTGGGTTGGAAGTTGGGTTGGAAGTTGGGTTGGAAGTTGGGTTGGAAGTTGGGTTGGAAGTTGGGTTGGAAGTTGGGTTGGAAGTTGGGTTGGAAGTTGGGTTGGAAGTTGGGTTGGAAGTTGGGTTGGAAGTTGGGTTGGAAGTTGGGTTGGAAGTTGGGTTGGAAGTTGGGTTGGATGTTGGGTTGGAATTTGGGTTGGAAGTTGGGATGGAAGTTGGGATGGACGTTTAGTTGGAAGTTGGGTTAAAAGTTGGGTTGGAAGTTGGCTTGTAAGTTTGATTGGAATTTAGGTTGGAAGTTAAGTTGGAAGCTGGGTTAGAAGCTGGGTTGGAAGCTGGGTTGGAAGTTGGGTTGGAAGTTGGATTGGAAGTTGGGTTGGAAGTTGGGTTGGAAGTTAGGTTGGAAGTTGGGTTGGAAGTTGGGTTTGAAGTTGGGTTGGAATTTGGGATGGAAGTTGGGATGGAAGTTGGGTTTAAAGTTGGGATGGAAGTTGAGATGTAAGTTGGATTGGAAGTTGGGTTGGAAGTTGGGTTGGATGTTGGGTTAGAAGTTCAGGTAGCAGCTGGGTTGGAAGTTGGGTTGTAAGTTGGGTTGGAAGTTGGATTGGAAGTTGGGTTGGAAGTTGGGTTGGAAGTTGGGTCGAAAGTTGGGTTGGATGTTGGTATGAAAGTTGGGATGGACGTTGGGTTTGAAGTTAGATGGAAGTTGGGATGGAAGTTGGGTTAGAAATTGTGTTGGAAGTTGGGTTGGAAGTTGGGCTGGAGATTGGATTGGACGTTGGGTTGAACGTTGGGTTGGAAGTTGAGTTGGAAGTTGGGTTCAAAGTTGGATTGGATGTTGGGTTGGAAGTTAAGTTGGAAGTTGGGTTGAAAGTTGGGTTGGATGTTGGGTTGGATGTTGGGTTGGAAGTTGGGTTGGAAGCTGGGTTGGAAGCTGGGTTGGAAGTTGGGTTGGAAGTTGGGATAGAAGTTGGGATGGAAGTTGGTTTGGAAGTTGGGTTGGAAGTTGGGTTGGAAGTTCAGGTAGCAGCTGGGTTTGAAGTTGGGTTGGAAGTTGGGTTGTAAGTTGGGTTGGAAGTTGGATTGGAAGTTGGGTTGGAAGTTGGGTTGGAAGTTCAGGTAGCAGCTGGGTTTGAAGTTGGGTTGGAAGTTGGGTTGTAAGTTGGGTTGGAAGTTGGATTGGAAGTTGGGTTGGAAGTTGGGTTGGAAGTTCAGGTAGCAGCTGGGTTTGAAGTTGGGTTGGAAGTTGGGTTGTAAGTTGGGTTGGAAGTTGGATTGGAAGTTGGGTTGGAAGTTGGGTTGGAAGTTCAGGTAGCAGCTGGGTTTGAAGTTGGGTTGGAAGTTGGGTTGTAAGTTGGGTTGGAAGTTGGATTGGAAGTTGGGTTGGAAGTTGGGTTGGAAGTTCAGGTAGCAGCTGGGTTTGAAGTTGGGTTGGAAGTTGGGTTGTAAGTTGGGTTGGAAGTTGGATTGGAAGTTGGGTTGGAAGTTGGGTTGGAAGTTCAGGTAGCAGCTGGGTTTGAAGTTGGGTTGGAAGTTGGGTTGTAAGTTGGGTTGGAAGTTGGATTGGAAGTTGGGTTGGAAGTTGGGTTGGAAGTTCAGGTAGCAGCTGGGTTTGAAGTTGGGTTGGAAGTTGGGTTGTAAGTTGGGTTGGAAGTTGGATTGGAAGTTGGGTTGGAAGTTGGGTTGGAAGTTCAGGTAGCAGCTGGGTTTGAAGTTGGGTTGGAAGTTGGGTTGTAAGTTGGGTTGGAAGTTGGATTGGAAGTTGGGTTGGAAGTTGGGTTGGAAGTTCAGGTAGCAGCTGGGTTTGAAGTTGGGTTGGAAGTTGGGTTGTAAGTTGGGTTGGAAGTTGGATTGGAAGTTGGGTTGGAAGTTGGGTTGGAAGTTCAGGTAGCAGCTGGGTTTGAAGTTGGGTTGGAAGTTGGGTTGTAAGTTGGGTTGGAAGTTGGATTGGAAGTTGGGTTGGAAGTTGGGTTGGAAGTTCAGGTAGCAGCTGGGTTTGAAGTTGGGTTGGAAGTTGGGTTGTAAGTTGGGTTGGAAGTTGGATTGGAAGTTGGGTTGGAAGTTGGGTTGGAAGTTCAGGTAGCAGCTGGGTTTGAAGTTGGGTTGGAAGTTGGGTTGTAAGTTGGGTTGGAAGTTGGATTGGAAGTTGGGTTGGAAGTTGGGTTGGAAGTTCAGGTAGCAGCTGGGTTTGAAGTTGGGTTGGAAGTTGGGTTGTAAGTTGGGTTGGAAGTTGGATTGGAAGTTGGGTTGGAAGTTGGGTTGGAAGTTCAGGTAGCAGCTGGGTTTGAAGTTGGGTTGGAAGTTGGGTTGTAAGTTGGGTTGGAAGTTGGATTGGAAGTTGGGTTGGAAGTTGGGTTGGAAGTTCAGGTAGCAGCTGGGTTTGAAGTTGGGTTGGAAGTTGGGTTGTAAGTTGGGTTGGAAGTTGGATTGGAAGTTGGGTTGGAAGTTGGGTTGGAAGTTCAGGTAGCAGCTGGGTTTGAAGTTGGGTTGGAAGTTGGGTTGTAAGTTGGGTTGGAAGTTGGATTGGAAGTTGGGTTGGAAGTTGGGTTGGAAGTTCAGGTAGCAGCTGGGTTTGAAGTTGGGTTGGAAGTTGGGTTGTAAGTTGGGTTGGAAGTTGGATTGGAAGTTGGGTTGGAAGTTGGGTTGGAAGTTCAGGTAGCAGCTGGGTTTGAAGTTGGGTTGGAAGTTGGGTTGTAAGTTGGGTTGGAAGTTGGATTGGAAGTTGGGTTGGAAGTTGGGTTGGAAGTTCAGGTAGCAGCTGGGTTTGAAGTTGGGTTGGAAGTTGGGTTGTAAGTTGGGTTGGAAGTTGGATTGGAAGTTGGGTTGGAAGTTGGGTTGGAAGTTCAGGTAGCAGCTGGGTTTGAAGTTGGGTTGGAAGTTGGGTTGTAAGTTGGGTTGGAAGTTGGATTGGAAGTTGGGTTGGAAGTTGGGTTGGAAGTTCAGGTAGCAGCTGGGTTTGAAGTTGGGTTGGAAGTTGGGTTGTAAGTTGGGTTGGAAGTTGGATTGGAAGTTGGGTTGGAAGTTGGGTTGGAAGTTCAGGTAGCAGCTGGGTTTGAAGTTGGGTTGGAAGTTGGGTTGTAAGTTGGGTTGGAAGTTGGATTGGAAGTTGGGTTGGAAGTTGGGTTGGAAGTTCAGGTAGCAGCTGGGTTTGAAGTTGGGTTGGAAGTTGGGTTGTAAGTTGGGTTGGAAGTTGGATTGGAAGTTGGGTTGGAAGTTGGGTTGGAAGTTCAGGTAGCAGCTGGGTTTGAAGTTGGGTTGGAAGTTGGGTTGTAAGTTGGGTTGGAAGTTGGATTGGAAGTTGGGTTGGAAGTTGGGTTGGAAGTTCAGGTAGCAGCTGGGTTTGAAGTTGGGTTGGAAGTTGGGTTGTAAGTTGGGTTGGAAGTTGGATTGGAAGTTGGGTTGGAAGTTGGGTTGGAAGTTCAGGTAGCAGCTGGGTTTGAAGTTGGGTTGGAAGTTGGGTTGTAAGTTGGGTTGGAAGTTGGATTGGAAGTTGGGTTGGAAGTTGGGTTGGAAGTTCAGGTAGCAGCTGGGTTTGAAGTTGGGTTGGAAGTTGGGTTGTAAGTTGGGTTGGAAGTTGGATTGGAAGTTGGGTTGGAAGTTGGGTTGGAAGTTCAGGTAGCAGCTGGGTTTGAAGTTGGGTTGGAAGTTGGGTTGTAAGTTGGGTTGGAAGTTGGATTGGAAGTTGGGTTGGAAGTTGGGTTGGAAGTTCAGGTAGCAGCTGGGTTTGAAGTTGGGTTGGAAGTTGGGTTGTAAGTTGGGTTGGAAGTTGGATTGGAAGTTGGGTTGGAAGTTGGGTTGGAAGTTGGAATGATGTTTGGGATGGAAGTTGGGTTGGAAGTTGGGTTGGAAGTTGGGTTGGAAGTCGGGTTCCAAGTCGGGTTGAAAGTTGGGTTGGACGTTGGGTTGGAAGTTGGGTTGGAAGTAGGTTTGGAAGTTGGGTTGGATGTTGGGTTGGATGTTGGGATGGAAGCTGGGATGGAAGTTGGGTTTGAAGTTGGGATGGAAGTTGGGATGGAAGTTGGGTTAGAAGTTGTGTTGGAAATTGGGTTGAAAGTTGGGCTGGAAGTTGGGTTGGACGTTGGGTTGATCGTTTGGTTGGAAGTTGAGTTGGAAGTTGGGTTCAAAGTTGGGTTGGATTTTGGGTTGGCAGTTGGACTGGAAGTTGGGTTGGAAGTTGGGTTAGAAGTTGGGATGGAAGTTGGGTTGGAAGTTGGGTTGGAAGTTGGGATAGAAGTTGGGATGGAAGTTGGGTTGGAAGTTGGGTTGGAAGTTGGGTTGGAAGTTGGGTTGGAATTTG
>SZWC01008047.1:10457-31048 GCA_023375785.1 Penium margaritaceum
GCTGCTGCTGCTGCTGCTGCTGCTGCTGCTGCTGCTGCTCCTGCTGCTGCTAGCAATGCTGCTGCTTGTGCTGCTGCTGCTCCTGCTGCCTCCTCCTCCTGGTGCTTCTGCTGCTACAGCTCTAATGCCGTCGCCGCCGCCGCCGCAACTGCTGCTCGCGCTCTTGCTGCGGATCGTGGTGCTGCTGCTTGTGGTGCTGGTGCCACCGCCACTGAAGCCGCAGCAGCCGCCGCTGCTTCTGCCGCAGCCACTCGTACTGCTGGTTGTTGCTGCTGCTGCAACCCAAGCAATGCGGCTGATGCTGCTGCTATTGCTGCTACCGCAGCAGCCACCACCACTGAGACCGTCCCCTCCACTGCCGAACTGCCAATGCGGTACAGAAAACAAGTGGAATATAGCCGCGCGCGATAACCTATTTCCGAAGCAAAATAGGGCGAATTCGTCAGGAAATCACCGGAGACCCCAGGCATGGACGTGCCACATCCACGAGCGGAAATATCAACTCACAATATCCAACATTTCCAATAGGGGGATGACCATATACCCGTAGATTTCAGTGTATAAGCCTCCCATATCCAGTGACCGCTCTTTAACAGCGACATATCCAGCGAGCAAGCACTTTAACAACAAAACATCCACCAGGCACAGAGAAACAACGACGTATCCAAAAAAAAAGCGCCCGAACACCATGTCGTCGTTGCATGAAATGCAGCTTCGGATGGATGACGTCATCACGCCCCTTGAACAATCACAAACCCCACGTTTGAGGTGTTCGTGATTGTTCGAGGGAGGGGTTTGCGTGGGGTTTGAGTGAGGGGTCCGAGATACCCCATGCGTTGAAAGGGAATCTGCTGGGCCCCGCTACCGCGGGGCCCAGCAGATGCCCGCGCAAAAAATAAAACCTTCAACCACGAATGTAATTCAGGGTTGGGTTTGAAGGTGTTTTTCTCGCAAACCTAAGGGGTTTTGTGTGCTATGGAAAAAAACAAATTGACATGGGCGTTTTCGCTCAATTGCGATTGAGCGATGACCCATTTTTTCGAATTTTTTTTCGACGCGCAAACCCCCTATTACGATGTAGGGTTTTATGTTTTTTGCGGGCGGAGCCCGCTCAAAACACATAAAACCCTAAATCGTAATAGGGGGTTTGCGCGTCGAAAGAAAAAATTGAAAAAAATGGGTCATCGCTCGATCGCGATCTCGCGAGGGAACGAGGGTCGCGATCGAGCGACGGTCACATGACCCTCCTCGCCATGCTCGATCAGCGACGCATGTCGCTGATCGCGCATGGCGGGGGAGCCGGATACGTCGTTGTTATATTTCAAACTGCTAGATATGGGGGATATAAAATTCTGCACTTGGATATGGGGTGGTCCGCCCTTCAGGGATATGGATATTAGAGCTATTTCGCCCTTTCCAATATCTCATCCACGTGTCTACCACTTTCGGTGTTCAAGGCGATGATGGTCCACTTCCAGGAATCACTATGTGCTACTGGTATGGAATAAAACTTCAGCACGACTGGGTACGACGTGAATATTGGCTTCTGAAACAAATCCTATTGTAATCTGTTCAGCATCCACTTTTCTTAACCTAATTCTCTCTTCCGTCCATGCCACCTGGTTGTTACGCCAAGTGGAACGAGAGATGGTTCACGGGGGCCAGGTGCCGAGCAACAGGGGATTGGAGGAATTAGGACAAATTGATGCTTTATATTGAGGAATAAGTGTACTTCAAAGGCAAGTGTCGAGCAAGTCAAGCACATACATACAATGCCCAAAATCATAAAGAGGCATGTCTTGGGTCTTCGGTGCTTGCCCCAAATGATGCGTGCAAGGTCGCGTCGTGAGCGGTCGCTTCGAGAGGCTCCATGGAGAAGTCAAAGGGCCTTGAGAATATCAAGGCACGGATTGTATAATTACAGCCTCGCCCAGGAGTCGACCGAGCAGTACCTAAACATCGTTAATGTTTGCGACACTCCTGTTGACCATTCTGTACAGTTGTCAGAATTCTAAGAACCTTCAAGAACGAAACGCCAAAGGTCGGGGCTGCTAGACAAAATGGCCTCAACCAATGCGCGTACAAATCCTGAGCTCAGTGTGCGGTGGGCCACGAATGAAAGGACACTAATGTCAACTTTCAACATTCATGGACTCGTGTCCATCAGGGACGTAACACTTTCCCACTTTTAGTCGCGGCATACCAGCACATAAACAGGTATGGGCTTGCGACGACAATAGTAGCCGTCAATGGCGTCGATTGTGCCGTCAATGGTTGTCTTGGGGCTCCCACCTGTTGTGAATGACGTCGTAGCCGTGCCCCTTGGCCGTGTGCTTGGTCTTTTTCTATGGCGTCGATGTCGAGGATGTCTTAAATCACGTACTCCGTATCCACATCCACTTGAATAAGGGGTCGAGGTGCGACGTCTCTGTTGGGGAAGATTGCACTAGGGTCTCACTAGTGCTTGAGCTTGTTGGTGTTGACAACACGGTCAATCAACGTGTTGTCAGGCAAGCGAAGTCGAGCGACGTCAAGGGTTTGCATTCATTCGATCTCAGACAGTCCCAAATGTTAGGGTTTGATATCTTAATTATCGTGTCCTCGTAGATTGACATTCGACGAGTTGACGAGGAAACCATCCCCAGAGCTAAACACGTCATCGTCGTGATGTCGATTGACTTTTCGCTTCATTGCTGCCTTTGTCGCGTTTCCTTCCAAATGCCAGAGAGATTCCATTAATGGATGTCTACCATGGGAATGTTGATTTGGCTTTGAAGTCGGTGCCAGTGTGACCGGAAATTCGCCGCAGACCACTTCCAAGGGAATTGTACCCGTTGTTGTGGAAGTGGTGGAGTTATATGCAAGTTCGCCGGTCGATTGTTTGGCTGCCCAATCAATGATGTGCTGCTTGCATGAAGTGTAAAGAAGTTGTCCAAGCATCTCATTGGTTCGCTCGGTCTGCCCGTCAGGTTGAGGGTGGAACATAGTTGATAGTTGGATCCGACTGCCATAACTCGTCATCAATTTGGGCGGTAAACGGTTATTGAAACGACTCTCTTGATCGCTGATGATGGTGCGTGGCACCCGTTCAATCAATTTTAGAAACAGCCGCACAGTTCTCTCCGCGGCGACGGTAGTCGTTGTTAGAATGAAGTACGATACGTTTGAAAATGTGTCGACCACCATGAGGATAATGTCATAGCCCTTGAGAGTGGTGGGAAATCTCCTCACAAAACCGATGCCGATATCAACCCACGCCTTCGTGAGAAAACGGAGAGGTTGGAGTAGTCCAGGTGGTCTCGTGCGACAAGATTCTTGTTGCCGACAAGTACCGCACGATTTGTAGAAAGATTTCACGTTTATCTGAATTTCATCTCACCAGTAGTACTTTGCAAGCTTCTTAAGCGTCTTGTTCTCTTTGAAGTGTCCACCTTGACCGGTGTCGTGACATCCCCCCCTCCGAAGTTCTTCGTTTGGTGGCACGATGACTTGACGAGTGACTCTCCGTCTCCCTTAGGAGGTCGTCAAACCAGAATTTCGTTTTATCCTAGCTGCCAAACTCCCAGTAACCCTTCGCGAACAACCTTGCAAGGTAAGGGTCTTGTTTGACACGTAGCATATTGATCTCAGCCATCGAATCCGATAGCCGACTCAGTGCATACGATGACCTTGTCTTCCCAGGTCGGTACTCTATGACATAGTCAAAGTTTGACCCAAGGAACTATATCCATCGAGTTTGTGAATGGCTCAAAATTTGGCTGTGACTTGAGGTTTTTTGGCACGTAATGGTCGGTGCAAATAATGCATCGTCTGCATTCCAAGTAGCACCGCATGTTTTGAATGCATGTACAACTACGAGCTCTTGTTTCTCATGTACCCCGTGGCTAAGTTCCGGCCCCTGTAGTTTGTACAACATGTATGCAACTGGTTCTTCTCCACCGTCGCCGTCGTGGAGGAGAACGGCTCCAATTACTCAATAGGACGTGTCAATGGCCATGATTTAGTCCACTGTTGGATCGGCCAAATGTAAGTCAAGTGCCGAGGTTAGAGCGTTTCTCAAAGAGTTGGATGTTGCTTCAATGATATTCCCCCAATCCCACTTCACAGTTTGACGAGTGAGATCGGAGAGAGGCGCTGACACCCGAGCGTTATCCTGTACGAATCGATGGTGATAGTAACAGAAGCACAGAAACACTTGCACGTCCTAAACATTGGTCGGCTTCGGCCAATTATTGACTGCCTCCCCCCTTTTTTGTCCACGATGATTTGTACGGCGCTGATGATTTGGCCCAATGACTTGATCCAACAAAGATCAAGGTCGCATTTTGAGAGCTGTTCATTTCATTTCTTCCTTTTGTAAAATCTTCATGCATATGTGGAGATGTCCATTGTGCTCCTCCAAGGTGTGGCTGTACACCAAGATGTTGTCGAGATATATGACGACGAAGACGTTGAGGTACGGGCAAGAAAAGTTGTTCATTTGCGCCATAAATTATACAGGGGTGTTCGTGAGCCTAAACAACGTGACCGCCGTCGATGCCTATATCTGGCGTGCAATGGCATCTTCATGATGTCCTTATCAGATACAGAGACTTGACGATGGCCATTCTATAGTTTGATGGTTTGGTGAAAATTCGGGCCCTACTGGGTTGGTCAAAATGTTTGTCTGCTCGTGGAAGAGGATAACAGTTCTTTACGGTGATGGAATTCAACACTCGGTAGTGCACCCACATCTACTGTTTTCTTTTTCGTAAACAATGCACGTGCCGTATAGGGCAACGCTGAGGGTCAAAAAAATCCCTGACCGAGAATATTGTCTTCCTACTTCTTGAGTTTGGTCACCTTGTGGCCACTCATCTAATTGGTTCTTTTTCACCATCGGTCTCTTGCCTAGCTTCAGCTCTATCTGGTGGTCAACGCTTTGTTGTGGCGGAAACTCTCAGAGTAGTTTGTCACAACCCCCCCCCTCAAACTCATCGACAAGAGGTGCAAGCTCCTCTTGAACGGCTACGAGCTTTTCATTTGTCCAGGCCGATGTGGTTGTCCTGGCAGCTCCGATTTCTTTTGCTTCCCATGTCTCCACGTAGACTAGCCACGCTTGAGCTCCGTATAGTGGATATCTCTTTGCCACATCTAGCAATAGCGGCTAGTGCTTTGAGACTGCTACAACTTCCTTTAGTGCCCCCACCTCTACAACATTCCGTAACCGCCAATGCACCATGGCTTGCTCGACCTGAGGCATATTCTGTTCTCTGCCATAAATGCAGAAATAGACCAATCCAATGCTTCAGTCCACATGCAGATTGTGTCGATATAGAAAATCTTGCCTGATGGTGATCTTTTGGTCGCTCGTCGGAAACGTTATCTGAACCGTTATGTCTTGCAGATCTCTGGTTTGCATTGGGAGAGATTTGCAAAATCAACGGATTTACAGTCCTCTGTCGAAGGTTTTTCCATCAAACACACTGGTTTGATTTACAAGCCCAGCTTTTGAAACTTGTTGCTTACAAACTAAGAGAGGCTCTTCCATCTAGTAGTGTTGGTACCGTTTATGTGACTTTTACAATCCCTCAGTCGTACAAATAGCAGTGTCATAAGTTGGACATCCTCGTACCCCTTGTAAAACTCTACGACAGAAAAAACCCTTGCTTGTTTTGTTGTGGGCTGCTCAGCTAGACAATCAGTCCACATGTTTTCTTATACATACAAGATCCTTGTTGTCTACTCCAACCCTTTGCCATTTACTAACTCCTCCCCATTTATTTACAACTTCCCTCCCTTTTTCATCTGTTCATGTTATCTTCGACTGCCACACGAGATGAGCCCCAGTCCAACAAGTCTAGTAGATCACATTGATCAAGGGCATCAATCTCCATTGGAGATGGGGTTTCTGTTCACGGCGAATTTCCTTTGCCATGGTAGGAATGGTGGCCTTGGGGTTGCTTGCCGTTGGATTCCTAGATCCGAGCGTTGTAGTGAGCGTTGTCGATGCGAATAACTGCTACGATAGTTCACGAAAAGGTCGTCTTGGATGCCAAACATGGCGATTTCTTGCTTCAGGCTGTTTTTATAGTAGACACAGTGGCCGTCTGGGCATGGTCACCGAAGGTGATGATTTCAAAAAATTGCCACCTGTACTTGACCATGCCAGACTGCTCATGCATGCGCGGAAGCCAATACCATGTCTCTGACTTCTCATTCATTTTTCCAAAGTGGGTGAGTGTATCGGGCGTAAAGTTGTTCAAATTCTACGGTGGCGTAAGGGAGTCATGATACATCAGATTTATAATCCCAGACAAGTGTCGGACGAGCCGTTAGTGCATTGGGATCATCGAAGCCGGAGCTGATCCTACACTGCCGAGCCTACGATGGAGAGCAACACTTGGGCGACTTTGTAAGTCCCCCCCATTCTTGCTCCGGCATGTCTAGGACGCCCCCAATCTGAGAAAAATGGCTAGGTCGCCCCCATTCGGGAAAGTCATGGCTAGGTCACCCCCACTTTTGGCGCTCCAGGGAATTATGGTTGGGATGCCCAGTACGGATGAAATGTTATCGACGCCTTGCCCTTACTTTAAAAAGTGGGGGCAAGATAACGATTGTATTTCAGACTGTAATTTGCTAAAAATCAGTTTCAATCAAAACCTGTCGTACATCGTTCAGAACACCGCGTCCATCGTGTCCGCCATCCAGACTTGGTCGCAAAAGTCGATGGGATGTTCAGAAGTTACGGAGTCAACTTCCGATGTTCGCATTATGCATGCGAAGTACCCTATTTTCCAGGCTTCAAAAGTGGACACTATCGCATTCATTTATCTACCGCACAGCTTCCCAGAAGTTGGCCTTTGCTTTCCATCTCGTTTCACGCTGCGTACAACGCAATTGTTGTTCCTTGACATGTGCATTTCCAGTTCGTCCCATGGACGAATGAAACCAACACTTTACATTCGTCAATGATTCTAGTCCACGTACATTGCTTCCACAGTGGCATGTACTTTGACCAATGTGTGCACACCTTCGGTCATGTATGCTAAACCTCCCCCCCCCCCCCCCCCCCCCCCTTTCCTCTATCCGTGGACGAGTGCACCCAGGTCAGGTTACGCCGCTCCCTGCAGCTGGCAGGGGTCTCCCACCTCCATCATTCTATGTTGCGTGTTGCATCATTGTCGCCGTGGCAGCTCCTTGTCACCCATCCCACTCTCGCGTCGTTCCCATGGCGCCGGCTGGCATCCTCGCACCCGGTAAGTCAGGGTCATGGGGGCATGGTACATATTTAACCTCTGACATGCCTTCATTCTGCCCGCATGGCGGCTTCAACTTCTCTCGGTTTGCTAAGCGAAGCTCGGCAAACAGTGTACGCCACACGTAGCACACGACATGAACTCTCGCCTGGCCCACACTACCTCGATCCCCTAACTGCCGACCCAACGGTCGACTATGTCGACCCCATGCACGTACGATCATTTGCCGAGTGGGATGACGACATGAGAGAGCGAGACGAGGGGGAGAAGCAGTAAGAAGAAGAATTGTTGGAATCTATGACCCCCGGATGCCCTGACCCGGGACCCGTCACGAACAAAGGTGGTAAAGCAGTTCAGGTTCGTCCCAAACGATACAATCCTCCCAGTGGTACGTGGTAGAACCGTGAGGTCTCCCGCCATGGCCCGTGCCATTTCTGGTCTAGAGTGTCTCCTAGGTCAGCCTGCGACGACACTTATTGCAAAGTCGCGTAAGGAACAACTCCTGCCCCGCAAGCCCATAGTACCCTCCCACAAGCGTAAGCCCTTGTCGGCAGTAGGTGAGCCCACAGTCCCGCATGTATGAGGACTTGGTCTGATTGTGTTGTTGTTGTTCTTGTGCAGGCCCCTCGGACAAAGATGACGACGGCGATGGTGTGCAATTCCCATGTGGCATGGAATTTCAGACGATGGAAGAGTGCCGTTGCGCCATCGAGGATTACGCAATCCAACAGTGTTTCCCTCTCAAGTGGGAGACGTCTGAACCCGGTCGAATTGTGGTCCGCTGTTGCAACTGCAAGAGTGATGGATGCCAGTGGGTAATCCGTGCTCGCATGTCGAGCAAGTGGAACAGCTGCACGGTATCTTCATACGTGGAGGTGCATAAGTGCACCCCGGCCCAGATGAAGGGGAACCGGGCGCGGACAACCAAGTGGGTTCTGCGACGTATCCGGGACACGGTGGCCCGAGACCCAACGACGGACGCCAAATCCCTGTGAGCGGTCGTCGAAGCTGTCACGCACAAGAAAGTGGGCTACCAGGTCATCTGGAGGGCATGGAACAAAGCCTAAGAGGAAGTGATGGGGAAGAAGTCTATCGGGCTCTTTTCCCCATGTACTGCGCCGAGGTGAGTGCTGCATTAATGGATCGATATGTTGACATGCATTGGAAATTTTTTTGGGCCCCAGATTGACTGTTGGATTCATTGCTTCCACACATGCAGCTCATGCGATTTGACACTAACTTCGTCGCCGTTGCGGAGGAGAGGGCCAAGCAATTCGTCGTTGCTTTGTGGCGCCGGGTGCCTGTCGCAAAGAATGGCCTCACGTGCGGCGTATCGTCACTCTCGACGGCACGTTTCTGAAAAACGGGTACAAACAGGTGCTTCTGATCGCCCAGTTTTTCGATGCAAACAACAAAAGTGTGGCAATGGCTTACGCCCTGGTCAGCAAGGAGGACGAGGATAACTGGGGGTGGTTTTTGTTCCAGCTGTCTAACGCATACTAGACCCTGCGTGAAGGAGGTACCACCATCATAAGTTACCGTGACATAGGGATGCCGAAGCTCCTCCCTCGGGCCAACCACAAGTATTGCATGTTTCACATCAAGGAGAACATTTGGGTGACCTACGACAAGACAGCAGCGGACATGTTTTGGCGGCTGGCACATGCGTATGAGCAAGAGGAATACGACAAGCTAAGCATAGAGCTCATGCCGGCAAACCAGGGCGTAGCATGCTACGTGTTCGACAATGGTGAGCAGGAAGGGATCCCGTTACGATCCTGGAGCCGCTTCCACGAACCACCAGGGTGTGGCGGCCACACCACAAGCAATGCCGTAGAGTCCCTCAACGCACAGATCATCGAGGCTTGTAAGCTGTTCCCGTTCCACTGTTTTGCCAATCTGTACCCCTTCATATAGAAGCTCTTTACAACGTGCAGAAAGCTGGCCCACGACATCAACATGGGCAGCGAGCAGGAAAGGAAGTAGGTGACCACCCCCGGGAAAGCGCTCACGCACAACTGCTTGGCGGCACGAGACTACAAGGTTGTGCACACAGGGAACCTCATGGAGACGGTCACAAGGAGCAGGGGTGCGCCGCTGTAGGTGGACTGCTGCATGCGGAAGTGCAACTGTGGCCGCTACAAGGATTTTGGCATCCCGTGTGTGCATGCATGTGCTGTGTTGTTGAAGAACGGCGTGACACCGGACAACTACACTGACATGGCCGCGTGGAAGCACTGCTATGGCCACTCCATGCCGGGCGTGAACCTGAGGGCATTGAAGCCTGCCCCCTCGCAACCAGGCCGTGAGGCGGACCCCCCAGGACCAGGGTGGCAGCCACGAGATGGGCTTGCATTAGGCCGGCCGCAAGGCAAACGCAAGTGGCGGGACGATCTACTACGCGCAAACCACATCTGTGGTCAATGTGGCTAGAAGGGGCACCCGAAGAAGCGCTGCACTAACCCACCCGCGCCAATAGTGGCATAGATGGCCGCAATCCAAGCGGCCAAGCTGCAAGCAGAGCAGGTTGCTGCAGCCAATGGGGCTGAGGATGCTGTAGGGGCCATCATTGATGCAGCAGACATGGAAGCCGGTACAAGCGCACGTATAACTACAGCGACTGCAGGGGCAACAACGGAGGTGTCACCTATGGACGGTGACCTAATGCAGGAACAGACAGCAAATGGCCAAGGACAGGAGGGGGACAAGGAGGACGGCTCGGAAGAGGAGGGGAACACCGCGGTCTTAGTCGCCAGGCCTGCTCCACAGGATGATCGCACGTCAGAATGGATAGATTCAGAGACTTCAGACGAGGAGTATGACCCAGACAAAGAGACGAGGAGGGCAAGGCATGAGGCAGAGGAGGCTGCTTTCCGTCGTCAGTATGCCATGGTCTGTGAGCTTGTTCCGAAGATGGGACTGCCAGACCTTGACATGTTACCTGACACTGGAGCTCTGTGAAGGTAGTATGTTCATTACTCTTGCAGATGACCCCTATGCATTGCCAAATTGTGATGGACACTTGTTCATTGAACAAATCACGAGCACTGCATTCTACATACCATCTCCACACTGTACCACATTAATCACTGACTTTCACCCCTTCTCAGATTGGAGGTCAAGAAGGCAATCCTAATCATGCCTGTCCAAGCATCCTTAAGGTCAACATCCTGGAGCACCAGAAAAGGAATCTCTGTTAGGGGGCGGTTTAGATTGTAGCATTTGCATGTAGAGGCAGGAGAAAATGGTCAGATAACACGTGGTCAACCAGAGGCGGTGTTTTATGATGCTGTTGAGTGTGGAGATGCCTGCCCTTGTGCAGCTTGCGATGTTATCCGTTGGGTCCATAATTTGCAATCTACGTGCAAGAGTAGATTGCCTCATATGACCTGTCTCCACTGTGTTTCATGTGGACATAAGGCATTCCTACATAGTCACCTTTGATCTTTGTATCCATTGCATTTTAATAGCAAAGGTTGTGAAAGAATGCTGCTCATAGGAGGACGCAGAAATGCATGTACAACATAGAATGAAGCCCTTCACCAAGTAACCAAATGCTACCCTAGTGTTTATCTTAATCCGTTTCATCGCATACACTGGGTCATTAGATTACAATAGTAGAAAGAAAATGTACAACTATTAATGTGGAGTGGTACATTATGTGTACTCCATGCCCTTATGCAACATTATGGGTACTCCAGACTTGATGCATATAGTTAGCACAGTGGACTAGAGTGTCAATACTCCCGACATGATTTATTGTTCTCCAAACATGAAATTGGGTACTCCACACATGGATCCGGGTACCCCAGACATGATTATGGGTACTCCATACATGATTTTGTAGAAATATTGGCACAATATACTGGACTGTGGGTAGTCCTGACATGATTCCGGGTACTTTGGACATGAATATGGGTACTTTAGACATGATTTTACATAATTGTTGGCACAATGTACTGGATTGTGGGTAGTCCAGACATGATTCCGGGTACTCCAGACATGATTATTGGTATTCCAGACATGATTTTACATAAATGTTGGACAATGTACCAAATGTGGGTACTCCAGACATGATTCCGGGTACTCCAGACATCATTATGGGTATTTTAGACATGATTTTACAAGAATGTTGGCACAAAGTACTGGACTGTGGGTGGTCGATAGATAACTTTGTGAAAATGCATGCTCTTCACCCGAATGAGAAGGGCCATGTGGAAAGGAAACGACTAAATCATTCATCGCTAACACTGTTAAAGGAGGGCATTAGGAACATGAAAATCTGAATTCAAACTGACATGCCTGCGCAAAATGGGACAAAGTTGACAAGATTGGGCAGAAAACCAAGAACGGTAATAGTGGCAGGGGCCATTACGGACTCGGTGGCTCAGACCATACCCACGGCTCCCAAGGCTCGGGATAGTTTGGCGGATGACTACTCGGCATGGGCATTCCCAAGTTCCATGCCATACGTTCTGGAATCACATGACCTTGGGGCCATGATGGTTCTTCATGGAAGAACTCACGGTTGCGTGCTACATAGCGGTCCCACTCCTCCTTCAATGCGACCCATGCCCGATGAGCCGCCACGGGGTCCCCTATGGGTGTACTCCATCCACGATGTGCTGGGCCATTCGGACGTCCGTCGGTGTCCATGTCGATCCAACGTGGAGTACATGTATGTGGGTACTTAGCGAAGTGGACTGACTGAGAAGCACTTTAAGTACACACAATAATACCTGTTTGTTGTGCGAACCAGTACAACGAGCCAGTTCAATGCTGGAACTCGTCATTGGTGCATGCCAACGTTCGAGACGCAAACCCGGTCCCACTACTTGTCCTATTCTTTGGAACGCGCGGCCGCAATGTTGGACGGGCAGAAATAGCCAGCCCGTGTCCACGTGGAAACGAGCTACACGCATGAACCGTGCATCACTGGCAACATGACACAGTCCTGCGACACACCGTCCCTAAACCCCCTGGGTGGGGCTACGTCGTCCCATTGGGCAGCCGTCCACTTTCGGCGTGGACTTCCGTACTCGACCATTCGGCTTCGACATGTGATGTAAGCAATGCCGAGTCATACTGTGTCGAATTCACAAATCATTTTAATACTGTTTGCAACAGCAAACCAGACTTGAAAACGTAAACAAAAAATGACGCAAAACCTTCACGTCGACTTGCAAAAGCAGGGTCTCGTTACGTTGTTTCAGCGACAGTGCGACCGGCTACCAATGACGTACTTACAAGGCTCTGCCAACGTCGAAATCCCTAAACCCAAACCCTTTAGATTTTGTTGAAAAAATGGGGACGACGTAGCCATGATTCTCAGAATGGGGGCAAGTTGGAAAACTAATAAAAAAATGGGGGCAAGCTAGCCAGATTTTTTTCGAATGGGGGTGAACTAGCCATTTTTTCTCAGAATGGGGGCGTCTCAAACATAGTCGGCCGAAAATGGGTGCGCCCTAGCAGTTAGCCTGCAACACTTCCGTTTGAATTTTTGAACGGAAGTGTGGTCTCCGTGGACTCGACGAAAGCGATATCGAACAGGACTCAACGATGAATTCAAGGTATAATCCCTAAACAAAAAAAAACAAATGATTGTTGTATCCAAATTGATTACAAAGTGTCAAAAAAGTGAACGAAAAAAAATGCAACTGCTCAGTCGATGAAATCCAAGTTAAGTGGGGTATTGAGGTTCGTATGTCCCAATAACTTCTGGTCCAAACCTTCGTTGATGGAAGTCACCTGGTTTCCATCACGCTGGGTGATGTCTCAACGGTCATCGGCGGGGGTGGATGGTTTGCCGAGCCCAAGGGGAGCATCACCGGGTGGCTGTCGGTTTCGTTGATGTTGTGACTTATGCCATGAATGTTGAGACTGTTGTCTGGTTTGTCTGGAGTGTGTCGTTATTTGCGTGCTTTTGATCCTCCATCACCAGCCTAGGTTACTCCTGCTCGTTGGTTAGTGCACTTGCTCTGTTCACTGTTGTCGTTGTGAATTTTGTAAAACTCCGAATGGTAGAGATGCAACGAATACTCGTGTAAGGTTGTTGCCTGGTTGTCCCTCCAGCACCGCTCCGCTCGACTCTGCCAAGCGAGATGTAGGCGGTTCAAAGGGATGAGTTGCAAAGCAATAGATGATCGGACGAATCGGGACAAATGGATAATTTGTATTAAGTAGTAGGTGTATTTCAGTGACAAGTGTCAAACAAGACGAGCACACGTATACAATGAAAATGTGTTGGATCTTCAACACTCAAGTCGAGCGATGCGTGGGAGGTCGCGTCATGAGTTTTTGCTTCAAGAACCTCCGCTGAGGAGTTTGGGGGCTTCAAGAATATCTAAGGGTGGTTTTATAAAAGCTCAGTGTTGCCAAGAAGTTGACCAAACAGCATCGAAACATCGATACAATTTGTGACACGTCTCTCAATCATTCTACAAAGTGGTCAAAACTATGAGAACCTCCGGGAATGAGATACTGGAGGTCAAGGCAGGTGGCAAGAATGCCCTTTCCCAGTCGGCGTAAGACTCCTAAGATCGACGTGCGGTGTTCTGTGAATGTCCAGAAATGTCCACTCTCGGGGTTTAGGGACTCGCGTTTGTCAAGAAAGTTACACTTGTCCGCCTTGGGGAGCTTGACTCAAGACTCACCCCTCTTGTGGACTAGGTGCTGACAAGTATTTAAACTCACAGACAACAGACAAAGAGAGCCCAAAGCATAAGAAATAGATGACACATCCCACTTGGCAGGTGTGCACATGAAAAGCACTTGAGGAAGGTGGTAAACACCTATCTTGTCGTACCTCTATTTACTATACAATGACCCAGTTGAGCACTAAAATCTCTACTCGTGAATGTCTCCCTTGATTTTTCTTGATGTGGATACAGAGTGACCATTGATTGCAAAGTAGATTGATTTTGAGTATTGCTCAATCCAACGTGACGTTGGAGTGAACCATCAATCGCGATCTCCAATACAACTTGTATTCCATGAAGCCATCCAACATCATGATGGACTCCGCATTCGTCAGTTTTCTGGGACGCCAAACAGGATTTTAACTCATTCTTCCTATTCAGCTTAAGCATATCCACAACAAGGAAGGACGCCAATGCTTCGGGCAAAAAGAAACAGGGAAATCTTCAAACCAAAGCTCAATTCATCAGTAGCACCTACATAAGAATGACATCAATGCTGCACCAAAAGTTTAAATCCCATAACAGAACCAGTTACATTTTTTAGCACAAAGATGTATGAATTGCAGGGTTCAAGAGCCTTGAAAACGGAGTCATTTTTACTATGCGTTGCATACATCCATGTGAAATCCTCCTTCAAATTGTTTTTGACCTTATACTTCGAATATATTAGTTTTAGTCAACGTTGAATGCATCTCTTACGTTACATCGTGGATTTCATGCGTTCAATTCACTTCGCAAACCATGCATGCCTTGCATGTAGTTTCACACCCTTGTTCTGAAATGAAGTGGAGTTTTGCAATAAATTATACAACAAAGTTCCGTTTATGATGCCGTTGTTGATTTCATTGTCCAAAGTTTATTTATGAGGGTGAATTCTATTATATCATCATAGGCCCACTGAAAATTAGACGTCCAACCATGGTCATTCAAGCATGAGCTCAAATCTATTACACGAGATGACTAGCACTTGAAAGGAAAAGTATATGAATCATCATGCAATTTGACCCCCGACTTCTGCAAAGATGAATGACTACAACCGCATGCCATAAACAAATTCAATAGAATAGGCCCTCTTTTGTTTGACAATTTGTGTCTCAATCACAGTCCATGTATTGGAAACGGTGGAGATTGCTCTCGGGATTCACCAGCCTGTCATTGATTCCATTTTTTCCGTGAGATTGTGACATGTTTTTTGGCATGCAGAACATCCGAGTTCATTTTCACACTTGTTTGTTATGTGTGGAAGTACGTGGATGTTCTTGTAACCGATTGCCAAAAAGATATCCCGTGCTACACGTGTGCCTCTTGCGTATCCATCTTTATGACATGCAGCTGTCACAGGATGTCGAAGCGACCAAAGCCCTTCTTTTATCCCCGTTGCCGTGGTCTTTTATCTCATTTTCCTCGCGTGTGTCGATGACTATCCAGTGTTGCCTCCAATGCCCACCATGTATCTCATCTTGTGTCTACCGTAGACAACAACGAAGCTGTGGAGGAAGTCGCCTCTATCCGTGAGCTTGGTGAGCCTGGGTACCTAGGCTATTATTTCTTTCTTTGACACAATGTATCTAATTCGAGCAACATGGCTCTCCATTGCAATGGCCAGTCTCACGTAGGCATATGTCTGACACCCCTCCTCCCCCCACTATCTCCACCAGGTGGACGAGCACATCCAAAGCTCAACAAGCCAGGTCTCTTATCCCAAACTCCCACAACCCAAATTTGTGTGTAGAATGAAGATTTTGAACATTAGTTTCAAGCCTATGTGCTCATTGTTTCTCCGGAACAAGAAAGGGTATCCTTGGGATTTCTTGCCTGCGTTATGACCCTCGTAATCATGATTGAAGAGTGGTTTTTTTTTTCTTGACTTGTTTTTCCTTTATTTCTACAGTCTTACACTGATTGTAAGAATATATGGTTAATCATGTCCTTTTTATACACTCTCATATGTGTGTATTCAGCTATGCATAAATAGGAAGTTTCTACGAAACCTTGGTGTAGGAAACTATACTTTCCCTAACTCCTAGCTCAATTAGATTGAGCGTAAAAAATTCTAACATGGAACAAGAGTACGAAATAGTTATATAAAACTGTAGAAGACTGTACCAAAATGGAAGACTATTCTAGGTCATTTGAATATGTGCAAAACTACTGACATAGTTTGTGTCAAGAGCGGATTCAAAACACAGAATAGTCAGTTATGACGTTGGTGCCTAGAGGGGGGCCGACTGCGAGCACGTTGGGGCCATCCACCGCGCGTGCAGAATCACCACGCGAGCAAGATTCCCCCCCCCCCCCCCCGTAACGGAAAGTGTATTGGTCGATTGTATTGGACAGTGAATGTCGTGTAGTATGAGGAAACCAAGAAATTTGTACACAGGTGAACAACGTACAGTGAATCTGTGACGATCCTTCGTCCATCGATGCAAGTGTATCGAAGGTCGAACCCCGTCAAGGTTGAATTATCAAACTCGATGAACACAACGATTTACACCGGTGTCAAACTCATCAAACAAGATGTGTGCGACGACTAAATCGCGCCCGTTCTAAGATCCGCATGGAGTTTTCGCCACGCGAGCAAGAACCAACCCCCCCTCCCACCTTGTTGATCTGTTATGGGGAGTGTATTGCGGAATGCATCTCGTGTACAATGGATGATGTACCCAAGTGAACATCTATATCTTTCTACTGATTATTTGACATTCATCTCGCCTCAATACATTTGTGTATTGTTATTGAGCGGCCCCTAATACACTTCCCAATTCACTCACCGCATAAAATTTCCGCTCGTGGGGGGGGGGGGGGGGGGGGGGGGGGGGGGGGGGGGGGGGGACTTGTCCTCCCCCTCCCCCGGAAGAACGGAGAATGTATTGGACGAATGTATTGGTGGGTGAACATCGCGAAGTATGAATTCTACGAGATACGTGTTCACTGGTGAACACCGCCTGAAAAGGTCAGTCACTCGTCAGTCAAGACAAGCTTTTGGATATAAGGTCGTGTTTGTAGTATTACATCTGTTTGTATTTTCATGAAAGCAAAACCTTTTCAAACGATCGCAAACTTCGATTTGCCCATGTGAGATTGTCGCGTTAACAATTGACTGCATCAAAGTCAACTTTAAATCTGTCTATCCAACAAAATGAATTTGAATACATTTGAATAATTTTGTTTTTCTGAGACGGATGGAAGTAGGTGTGTATCTGTCGAATGGTGGACTTCGGCTCCGTCTCGGAGCCGAAGTCCACCATTCGACATAAGATTAATTCAGATGAAACATGCATATGAAAAAATAGATGTCGTAAGTTCATGTATGCTTGCAAACTGGACGGAGATCGTCTATTGAAGCGGGTACGACACCTTCAATCGGTGAAAACGAAAACTAACTCAACGGGTCCCTGATCCTCGCTGTTGAGGATATCGCAACTGGTCTACAGTCGCTCGCGTTGAATGACTGCCGCACGACCGCTTGATGAAGTTGATTTCGATATACCTGCAAACGATTGTAGTACTGTCTCAAAGATCCATTACTTGGAGGCTATTTTAGGTTTCGTACAGCAATGACCAACGCGACCAATTCCGTCTTGAAAAAAATGTATGACGCTATTTCTATATTGTCTAGTATGCTTCGTGGAAATTTTCCTGTTACCGTTTTCTTTTTACCAGACTTCCACAAAATTTTCTCCTAGCCGTTAAAGCACAAAATGTCATTCATTGTCTTCACAGGGGTCGTCAGAAGCTTCAACCAAAACCTGTGTGATTTCTCACCACCTTCCTCTCCCTGTACACATGTTATGTACAGTGAATTTTTCCAGGGTGACTGGTCATAAGTGGCATACTGGGGATGAATCGCGAAGATCCAACAAACGGTGAAGTGGGTCACCAGGCATGTTCAGTCAGTTTTCAAACGAAACCCGACAACAAAGATGATAAGGCTGCAGTTGTGGTGATGGAGGCAACAAGGAAGATGGTAGACAAAAGCATGTGGGACCGTTTGAAGTTGGGGATGCAAGAGAACCTCATCGGCCCAAAGGCAATCTATTGGAACAAGCTCCACGAGCTTGTCCCCAATGTGGTGCAAAGAGGTACGTTGCTCAGTTCCTCCTTGTCGTCACATGCCGCTTCCCAAATTAGTTTCATATTGTTCACTAACTCTTCCTGATGTCTTCCTTTGCAGTTAGAGTGTGTGGATCCCAGTATGCATGATGTGGCTAAGACCTCACCAAAAGGTGTGTTCCATTATGCTCTTCTTGCTCGAATTCCAACATGGCTTGGTTTTTAACATGCCTGTTGTATCCTGACCATTGTTTGCGTTTACCTCAAAATGGCCACAAGCAAGTCCTCATCTCCCAATTCTTTGACGCCAATGCAAACAGTGTCCCGATGGCATGGGCTATTGTTTGGTGTGAAACAAAATACGATTCATAGTGTTTTTTTCTGCACCTTCTCGTAATGCCTCCAACAACTGTACTGATGGTTGTGATTTCTGACTGACAAAGATTTGCCAGACATCATGGATGAGAATCTACAGGGAGTACACCACATGTAGCGACTTATCACCTGTTACAATATGCTAGGCGGAATTCCAGGAAAGAAGTGAGATATTGGTTCAGTATGCTCGCCCACATATCTCTGGGTGGCAGAGGTATGTGGATCGATGAGAATTGGACTCTTATGCAACAGTGTACCAACTCAAACAGATGGTGTTAGGGGTGTTCTGTGGAATCACCTGGCTGTGCTCTACTGTCCACTCGGATGTGGCAGCCACAGGACATCAAACACACCCGAATCACTGAATGCTCAAATCATGGAGTGTCTAAAGCTGTTCCCTCTTTACTGTTTTGTGTCTTTGTACATGTGGCTGCAACGACTTCTGGCATATCGGTTGAGACTCTGCTAGGAATGTACGAGACAGCCTGCACCAACACCAGCAAAGCGGCTGCTCAACAACACTATTTCCAGCCATGACTACGATGTCGTGGAGGAAGTTCTGTACTCTGCCAGTGTCACGGGCTCCAACCACGTATGAATGGCTGTGAATGTGCAGGTTTGGAGCTACACCTGCGGAACGTTGAAAGAGTGGGGGTGGCCATGAGTCCATGGGGATAATTCAGATACACGTTGACATACGACCTTGAAACAACACTGCGATTAATAATCACTACCTTCTTTTTTGACCTGACAATCTTTGTGCCCAAATCCAAAGAGCACAATGTTTCTCCAGAATTAGCCCATGTATTGGTTATCACCAAATCTGCACATCTAACAGGGACACTGAAAGGACGAAGCTCCGCACTTTCTACAAGCATTTTGAATTGACGTTGATACCTTTTTCACTCAAAGGTACCTTGGCGATATTGATGGTAGCAATTAATTCAACCGTACCTCAAGGAATTTTTGGTTGTCTGCCTTGAAAACATCCCTGCGCACATTCATACGTCGGGTAAGCACAATGGAAACCTCTGAACTGCCCTTTAAACTCTACAGAGAGAAAAATTCCTGAAGTGCAACTATGATCAAGGTTTTGGGTCATGCTGTCATCAGTGGCCAAACTACGATGGATTTCGAAAAGTGGTAGTAGCTGTTGATTGGCCAACGTCCACCAATGTCAGAGACGTTAGGGATTTTTTGGGATTCTACAACTACTACCATCCATTTGTACAGGATAAGGCCAAATTTTCAATGTCTATCTTTGATCTCACTCAGAAAACTATGCAGGCCAAAACTAAAATGTGTGGTGCACAGAAAAAATGATATTGGCAGGCACGCATGCGCTCAAGACATGGTGGTGCTACATAGGATTCACCCAAGTACCTAAAGACTCGGCCAAATTTAAGCTGTCAAAAACCTCAAAGGGTGGAAGTCCTCGATTCCAACTTTGACCACAACATTAAAATCGGCCTGGAAAACAAGTATAGTGCAGGCTTAGTAAAGCGATGCCCGTACATTGAACGACTATTCATGAGGAGTTACAAACAGTCTGGCGGCTACAATAAAACCAAATTTTGGTTCAATGCACCCTAGAAGTGACAATGATTCCCTTACAAGGTTGTCTCACCACCAAAAAGGGATTTGTGATGAATGCTTTTGGAGGATAGCCACACCAAAATTCCATGTGGACACTTTGGTGAGGATAAGACACTCAAAAAGGCATCATGGAGACAATTCATCAACAATTCCGTCTGACTACATGGTGTCCCCTCCTCCATGACCGACGACGTCGAAAAGAGGTTTAAAAGTAGTCATTGGCGGGAGCCTCTGACTTGCTACAATAGCCGGATCTAGCTGTTTATGGCCGTCTATCCTCGGATAGATGTAAACACCAAGAAAATCAACCAGAAGCTCAAAGAAGTACTCCAAATCATGTGAAAGCCACATGACACTGTTTGGGTAGCCGAGCTACCAAACACCAACTTGCGTACAATGGTCAAAGTACTGTAGCAATGTATTAGATACATCTTGACCATAACCAATATGGGGGTTTGTGCACAACACCGACAGGTTTATACATTCCAGAAAAAACACTGAAAGTATACTTCTAGCAACAAGAATTATGTACTATGTGGGACGAGAAAGGATTGAGTCTTGCAATAACACAAGGAGCAATGAAACAAGTTACCAAAAAGCATTGGATGGACTCCGGGATTCCAGGTCGATG
>SZWC01008047.1:31551-50544 GCA_023375785.1 Penium margaritaceum
CAGCCTGGAAAACCTTGTCGAAACCAGCCTTAGACCATGCATGGCGTATGATGTCATGGTTTGAGTTGATGTACTGCCATGCCATCATGAACCATTTGCACGCCTGCTCTTTCACCACTTTCATGCCGAGATTCAATGTGGTTCCCTCCTTGGCCTTGTCTCCTGCCCACATCGCAAAATGGTCTTCGATGGTCCGCTTCAGTGGATTGATGATGCCGATGTCCGCTGGCTGAGCTTTGGGAGTGCAGCCAGCGGGGATGTAGACTGGGTGCATGTAGGGGTAGTTTGTTGACAGCCAACCACGGAAGGTGGAGCTGCACTGAGGGCGCCATGCATCCAGCACAAGGAGCATGTGGGCGGTGCCTTCCTTGAAACCGTACGCCTTGCACTTTGCCGCGTAGTAGGGCTGCACGACGCCACGCACCCACTGCATCGTCGTCTCCCCATTCGCCCAGTGGTTCTGCGTGAAAGTCAGCTGCCAACCAGCGTCAACAAGCTCACGTGCATGCAGGCCAGTGGGAAAACAGCGCTTAGACTTCCCTGCAAAAACCAGCTGCACGGGCAAGAAGTCACCGGCGGCAGAAGTGGTGACGAGGACAGTGATTGACCGCTTGTCCTCTAATCCCAGGATGGAGACGTCGTGGGTCCCCTTCGAAGCATACGTGTGGTTTGCTGCTGGCACGAGCTGGATTGCGGTATGGTCAGCGTTCAGCACAAAAGCGGGTACAATTTTGTGTTGGCTCGCTAACGCTGCAGCACGGATGAGAAAATTCTCCACTTTTGCCTGCCAGTCCTCGGGCACTTTCTGAGCTGCTGTTGTGCCTGCCCGCCATGTCCATCCCATGTGATCCCGCACAAACTTCCGTACCCACGAGCGACCGAAAGCGCGGTCTCCCATGGCTGCAAGGTCATCCGGTACGTGCGCCGCGATGATCCGACGGATGTCGCGCCAGATGTTCTTCCTGTTCAACGGCGTTCCTGCTTCACGGGCCTTGATGAGAGACAATTTTATGGCGGTGAAGATCTCAGGCCGCGTAGACAAGAAAGCTGTCTTGCCCCTGTGGCCGTGGATCCGCTTTTTCTTGTTGATCGGGGTCATCGGCTCCGTCTTCATGGCATGTGCTGCTGCTATGGCGTACTGCTCCTTTAACACTTTCGTGTTGGGGTGGAACCATCCCGCGACTGTGCTTGGTACAAGTCGATCAAAGACACACAGGCCATCCGGAGTGCGGAACGCACGGCGGAGATGCTTCACGGCTCCGTAAAAACTCCAGTGGCACTTGACTGCCCAGTAGATGGACGGAAAATGTCCACTACCGAACCAGCCACAGTACTGTCCACGACGACGTTTTCCACAGCTGCTGGCATCCTCAAAGGTTGTACGGGGGCTTACAGGAACAAGTGCCAAGCAATCTGTGTCGGTTGAGTCCTCCGAGGCCTGATTGCTGGATGACGTTTCGCTGCTGGTGTCACTGTCACCATCGCTGCATTCTGCGTCGCTGTCGTCGCTGCTGATGGGCCACGGATGTTCAGGTTCTTTGATGTGGAGGGAACCTGGGCGCATCAGCTTGGTGACCGGTGGGGCACAGCGTCTCTTTGGCCGTCGCTCCTCCACGACGACGGCCTTGCCCTTTCCCTTGGGGTCCAAGGTCGGTGGAGTGGCTGCATGGCTGGACGCCTCAGCTTTGCGCGACTGCGGGCGTGGAGCGGGTGACACCCCCGTTGGGAAAGACAGCGGCGATGCAGAGGACGACGGTTTGTCGTTGGATGAAGAGGCAGCAAACGATTCCCTCGTATTGGGCTGGGATTGGCTGGTTGCTGGCGGGCTTTGTGAGTCATCAAAAGTGAGCTGCACGGGCTTCCTCGGCCGTCCAACGGGGCGACGTGTTGGTTGAGGACGAGGAGCGATGGGACTTCCAAGCTGGACTTGGAGACGGCGGACACGCTCCTCCGGAGACACCACCTGCAGAAAGCGCTCCATTGTGGGCAGGAGATGGTTGGCGGGTAAATGGGAAGACTGTAGGAGTGGACAAGTGGCAGACTGTAGCAACTGATCGTATCTTTATGTCCAACCAGAGGAGAGGAACGGATACTGCCATGCTGTGGCGAAAAGTTGCGCAGCAGTGCGTCGCCGTGAAATCCGCACTAGCCGTTGTCTCCCGCGCAGCAGGGGTCGTCGAAATTAAGGGTAATGGCAGAAATCGAACTCGCACCATCGTCGAGTTTAAAGTTCCATATTTCCATCAATTTGACAATTTAGGACCACCAAAATAATTCCAATCTCAAAAACCTAGTCGAAATTAAAGACCACATAATTCGGAAAAACTCAAACGTTGAGTTTAAAAGTCAGGGGGGTAGCTGGCAGAGCTACGATGTATTGTACAGTAAATAGGTGCCATGAGACAACATACGGTGCGTGCTTTGGTAGATCGATGGCTATCTTTTCTAGCATCAACATATGTATCGCAACATTCTAAGGATTAATGGGTGAAAGGAAGGGAAACTTTTTCCTTGGCATAAATAAGTCCCTAAAATTTGTGATTGGGTATTCATGTCATGAGAATCATGGCTTGCCATGCAATCACCTGCGGATTTCTACACCAATTGGCCATGGGATGTTTGCTAACTGCCCTGAACTTCGATGTTCTATTATGGAAGGGCCAGACAAGTTCAACCTCTTTTTAAAACGGCCTGTTTAGCTATCATGAACCGTATTGATCCTTTCATATCATTTGGTCGAAGTCTTGACGAAGCTTTACTTGTATCAAGACAAATCTCAATGATTTCAACCCCTCTCCTGACTTCTCAACGTCGTTTCTCAGAGACTTCACTCGCGACCCAAAATCATATGCGCCACTAACCTGGATCACTCAAGACCTCCAGTTTTCCTCATACATGATTCCGTACTTTCATACTTACGCTTTGTAGTTCTGACACTTTTCATTGAAGTACACTGAATGCTGACCGTAAAATCTTTGAAGGATCCTTCTTTTTGAAATCATCTTCTACTCCATAAATTTCTACATGTTTATCTTCTACATCGGGTTTGCCATTATCATAGAAGATATTCCCGAGCACAAGTCGAGGTTAGGCCTCCGACCACTTGGGGCATAATGCCTAAAGTTACGGACGAGAGTCTACCTTCACTGTAAATATATTATAGGAAAAAAAATTGATATCCAACAAACTTGATCCTTGTTTGATCAAGCTTTTAACGATAGCCATCAGATTGTGAAGTGAGGGTTTGAGGTGATAACTTGGCAACTTCAATTCATGCGGGTGGAAAATAGGAAAAAAAGTAGCCAGAGTGACATTTTTTTAAGTTTGAGGATTCTTGCTATGTTGCTGATGTATAAAATTTCCTAAACTCAGTATGGGTGCATTATTATCATCACATCTGTGGCCTATCATGCCTTGACTAGCCAAGGGATTTCACTCTGACTAGCCAAGGGAATCTTGGCTAGCTACTCCGACCTCTTCTATTCCATTATGGATGGTTGTGATATGTTTGACTACTTTCCACAAGTTTCAACAAAATGATCACCAACTGTATCCATCTTTTGATAGTGTTCGGTCAACTTCTCAATGGTGCTAAAGCCCCCCATTGATGCGTCTTGAAATCATTGAAAAACCTTGACCTTTCTTTTGATTTTTCACAAAGTAGCCTCTCATAACACGGCATTGCACACGTCATCAGACTCGAGTATCTAAGACTGAAAGGATAACTCAATCTTGATTTTTCTGTTGTATATGTGCGCTAGGAAATTCTGACACTTGTCATTGTAGTACTCCCACTGCTAATTACAAATTATTCATCTATCCCAAGTCCTTTAATTTTCTTCTAGGTACACAACTCATATCCGTTCACCAACTCCGTTTTGCTTGGCGTGACACTTGGTATCAGTGTGCACCTGTGTTGGAGGTGCAACCAACAACTCTACACACACACAACAAACTCACACAATTATTCAACACATGTACATTGTTTGTGTTATTGCAGACACCATGAAAACGATGGTGAAAGGAGCTTGAAGACCTCGTAATGAGTGGCAAAGAAATGTGGATGGAGGATCAACAGGGAGCGATTGATGACGTATTCTAAGTGATAAAGGCAATAGCCGTGGCAGGCTTTCCAGTGATTCAAATTCATTAGACAACTTGTCTGGCTGAATTGGCGACAGACCCCTCCGGCTTGGCTAACCCCTCATCCTTGCCGTTTCCCATCAGGAAAACACCTGACATGATGGAAGGGAAGCACCGACTGTCAGGATGACACAAACGACGACCCGTAGAAAAAGGTTGGACTCAAAGGCCTCATAAACCATACGCTTGAGCAACTAACCACACTGATGGAGGAGCTATTGAATGCGTGGGTGCAGGAAGCATTGATAACCGAGAGGAACCCTGACCTCTTGAGTAAATTCCAGATTCTACGGTCACACCCCCAACCGTTCGATGGTGCACGCTGGAATGGACAGAGGGTTCCGATGTGGCTGTTTTTTTGTTTTTAGATTAACCTCACCATTTCTGGGGTAAAAAGCGATAGAGAAAAGGTTGACCTCATGAAATCATTCTTGCATGGCATAACATTGAGTCGGTGGTCCCATCTAACCACAATCCAACAATCGCAAGAGAACAATGGAGCCTTCTCAACGTTTCACGCGTCTGCTCTCACATCATTAGCCACAGATATTCTAGCTCTTGAGTGGACCAATCCATCGTATCAAGGTTCATTGATGCCCTTAAAAAACGGGAACAAATCTACACATTCTATTCTGACACTCCTTGGGAAAGCTGAACAAGAATTATGATCCATGGTACAACCTTTCATGCTTAGGTTCCACCTCAATGTGGCGTTGTATACACGTCACCTGTGGAAAAACATCATCAACATTGACATCATCCCAAACAGACTTTGGTTTCACTACAAAAACTACCTCAAGAGAAGTATTGCAAGGCTTCAAGGTTGCTAACGAGGTCTGGCACTTGCACAAGGCCTTGTACGGTCTGAAGCAGTCACCCTAGTGCTAGAAATGGGACACCACCAGTATGGTGTCGCGTGCGAGCTGTAAATCCTTGTCGTGAGGGAGGAAAGTCCCAGTCAACAGTGGTTTCAACCTCCACGAAGATTGATGATATCAATCAATGAGGTGAACAGGTGTGCATGGTTTGCAGGACATGTGGACACATGATACACAACTAATGGGAACGACAAAATCAGGCCTAAAAGGGAAGTTTTGAACAAAAACAGATGAGAAGGCAGGTGAAATAGGATGGGAGTACATTGCAAAGTTTTACTCTGGTCGAAACGAGCTCTGCCAAACAATCACCCATGTGAATGACTACCCTACAAACTTTTGAATTTGGTGATTGGTCATTTGTGAACTTAGAAATCCCTGGTTTCATTGACTCGGTGATTTGTTCATGTCTTCTTGGCGTTCATTGAAGGGTACTCGGTGGCACCTTAAAATCGGTGACTGGTCTCTATTAGTTTCTTCAATTTTGCTAGTAAACGTGCCATGGTTAAACTAGTCTGTTTTTTTGTAGCCACACGTATGATCTGCCAGGACCCTGGCAGATCGTACATGGTAGGTGCACATGGCCCGTTTGGACCGCGCATACGTGACACGTAGTCAAGCCACGTAACATGCGTTGATCACCGCACGTAAAACACCCGCGATACTCCGGTAATTCAAATCACCATATTGTATTTGAATTACCAAACCATGAAGGAGAACACAGATTTTCACAAATTTTACTCGAGATTTAGAACCTGAGCTGCAAACAAAAAGGCAAGTGATTCTATGAACCCGGGAATCAAACTTACCTAGGAGCACTTCCACAATGATTTAAGTGCCTGGATAAATTCATCCAAGCACCATATTCAGTGATGAAAAGGGGTTGAAATTGAATTTAACAGTCAGTAGAGTACCAATGCCATAAACTAGGCTTCCTGATTTGACAAAGTTTGACAAGGGATGCGAGGATAACCAACCAGTTAATACTTCTATGAGTGTAACAAAGGAGATGTAAAGCCATGAAATTGTAGATGCACTGGTGGGTGGAAGAGCTTCTTATTGTTTTGTGAGTAAGGAGATGTTTCAGAGCCGTGTTTGTAGATCCAACCAAGGGTGTTTGAAGGGAAGAAATGTCAGTGGATAAATCCTAACCACACATTCTTCATAAACGTTAGCCAATCTGACTACAAACAAGAGAGTCGTAGTGTACACCGGTATAGAAAAATCATCCAATGACTGACCACACAATCATTGCCAGGTTACATTTTCTACACTGACACAACTTACAAGCGGAGTAAAAATGCAACATTCCATGCTAACAGTATAAATTTACATCTACCTTTGATTGAGTAATACACAAAAAAAAATTGTTACAACAAGCAGTAGTGGAGGAAATTTTGAGGGGAATTTGCAGTCGTAGCCTAACGCAAAACACCACTGTTGTTGTACATGGCTAAATGATACCTAAGACGTAAGGCTCATGTGTAGCTAGCCCACGTGGAAGCAGTGGATGAGAGTGACATTGCATGAGTAGGAGTACGAAATTGAATAGCCACAAAACTTTACAAATATTATGAAACATTTTGTACTCATCATTGAGGCGTTTGATGGAGCTTTTTTATGAGTTTCTCTCATAATGACATTTGTAATGCAACATCAATCATTAGATGGACTAGATACGGGTAGCAGACAGACAACCAAGGGGAACTATCCGATGAACGACCACAAACTGACTTAGCTCAAAATGAATTAGACGGGATGATTTGTGTAACACGCCGACCTAATCATGGTACAAGATAGGTCTCTACCCCTTGGATAGAACCGGCCTTACCAATTCGTTATTCATGCAACCTGGTTACCTTGGTAATCTGGGTAAGTCAGGTAGTATCCCAGATGTAAACATCTGCCAGGTCAGGATTTCCCCTTCCGCTGTTTTGTTAGTAGTTAGCTATAGTGGAAGAGGATGGACCGTCCATGTCCATCTGATGGCATCAGTAGAGTAGGAAACATCTTGCAATAAAATGCCCTATGACAATACATTGGTCAGTGGGTTGTGCTCCAGAACCAATCCCATTGTTTGAGCCATCGAGGCTAACCATTCCACTCCAATGGCTTCGGTTTACTTGCCTACCTACCTACGACGTCGGTTCGTTACACTTGGGCAGGGGTCCATTAGGCCAAAAACATCGCTCTATGCGGCACATGTACATTCTGCAAAAATTAAACCTTCATAAATGCAAATATGCATGGATTAATTTACAGTGGGAAACATCACCATCAAGAACCACTGTCTTATTTTGTAGGAAAATGAGCATTTATACGATATCTGAAGAACAAGCTATGTTGTGGCTAATTTTTCACGGGAATTGATCTTTTAAGTTGCTAATAGCACATCTTTGTACTTGATAAGGACATTAAGAAGACGATGTTTTGTATATGCCACGGACACATCAAGATCATGGCTATGCCATTTGGACTCACAAACACCACAACAATATTTATGGCTATGACAAAAAGACTTCTTTTGTAGTAGCTTGATGGATTTTTGTCATGTATCTTGATGACATTATGGAGTAAAGCCACACACCGGAGAAACGCAGTGGGCATCTCCAAACGTTTATTCAAACTTTGGAACGAGACAAATTATATGGGGAACTTTTGAAATCTGATGTTGCCCATCGTTTGATCAAGTGTTGGGGCCTCATCATTTGTGGAAAACATATCATGATGGACCCAAAAAGAGGGGAGACTGTCATGAGTTGGCTGACGCACAACAAAGCTTGTTACGTCCAAGTATGTTTTAGTTTCTTAAACTACTATGATTTGTTTGTACAGAACTAAGCAAGAGTGTCACGGCCTCTCTTTGATCTCATTCGTAGAACCACCAAGTGGAATTGAGGACATTCCATACAAGAGGCGTTCAACTCGTTGAGGTTGACCTCTGTGAGAATCTTACAAGTGGAAGATCCAATGGTGGGAAACATCAGGGCCACCACCACATTTGATGGATCACTTGGATCCATTATCCTCCAAGACATTGGTGGTGGTTAACATCCGGTCACGTATATTTCAAGAAATGTGCGCGGGCATGTGGTGAATTATACGATGCACAAAAAGGAAACATTGGCAGTCGTGCATGCATTCAATTTGTGACGGTGCTGGTTAGAATGTCAGAAAGGTGCCTTCCACATCAATGATTGCGTACAAAAGCATCTCAAGACTTGGCCTTCCACGCCAATCACCGCGTAAAGAGACATCTTAAGACTTAGTCACATCGTTGTCCACAAATTCGATTGATGGAGTTTATATCAACTAGAGCATCAAGTACCAGTCTGAGAAAACTAACTAAACAAAACATTGAGTCGACGACCGAGTTTCATAGCTATATCAGCATGGTACTTGTCAAATAAGACCCATACCTTGAAAGGCTGTTTGCAAAGATAACCAGGAATCTAGTGGGTGTAAAAACATCAAATGTTTCAGACTGGAGACGTCGATTCACTTGCCAGGTCATCGTACCCCCTAGCGATGACCGATATTGCATGCTACTAGAGGGGTGCCATGACACAGATCAGCGAGTGAAGTGAATCATGAAGTACTATTGGTGGGACAATGTGCAAATAGATATTCCAATTCACTATAAAATGTGCGATGTCAGTCAACATTATAAGCCAAGACAAACCAAGCCCCCAGGTTTACTCCAACCGCTATAGGTAACCATGGAACCATGGTCGAATATCTCCATGTGTACTGTGATGGTTTTGCTTGTAACACTAGACGGATTTTATGCAATGGTCGACAGGTTCATGAAGATGTTGTACTTCATCCCCGCTATGACAGCGGTACCACCATGGGTCATATGGTATTGGTTGTGAAACCAGACTACAGATTACGAAAGTTGTCTTACAACTCCATAACCTCATGAATGACATGCAAAATTCTATTTGAAATGTTCTATGTCAAAGTAGCCGCCACCGTGGGAATTTTGCACAATTCAAGCAACGTACCAGTAATTGACATCCATGAGACTTCTAAACTATGCAATACAAGACTTAGCATGTTCTTGTCAAGACCCAAAGAGCAATGAAGCAAGTGACTCACAAGCATTGGGTAGACAACGAGTTCCATGTTGGGGGTCATTTCCTACTCAACTTGGCGAATGTCTACGTAAAAGGACAAAAACACATGGACCACAAACCTAAGTGGTATGAACAATTTTGCACCTGAAGAAAAACATACACTTATTGTTGCTAAGCCATGCCTATAAAACAACATGGCCATCCACTAAGTGTTTCACATAGGTCGAATCAAACTCTATGGGCATCCTATCAAGCACTTCACTTGTAGAGATGTGCCTCCGTCACCACTGATGGCAGCAAACGAGGGCACAAAAGATTAGGTTGAAGCCATCTTGGGACATCGCCGACGAGGAAGAGTTACTGAGTATCTCGCAAAGTGGCAGAGCTATGACACTTTGCACAACAAATGGGAGCCCTACGACAACCTATGACACGTCAAACCCCGGATCGATAATTATTCTAGTTGGCATCGACCTATGTATGGCATTCAGTGGGACATCGTGGCTGATGTACCCGCGCTCCCAAACTCCATGCATGGATATCCTTTTCATTATATGCACGGTCCACTGCGCGTCAACCTCCAGATTTTTGTCCCGTCCGGCCGAGTGCATTTTTGCCAACCGCCCCAATCTCCGCTGTTCTAGTTTAGAAGGTTCAAACAGGTTCAACTGCTCTCAAGATACATTGAAAGGAACACAACCGTTTCGAATCTTTGATCATGTTTTCTCAGTTCCCCAGTGATGCTGTTTTTTTGTAAAGACGCCCCTTGATACTTTCTAACATCCCCAACTTCTTAAGAGAGTTTCTCAAAATAGCCTATCACGATGTGGCTTTTCACGTGTCACATGGCCCAAACGTCCAAGGCCCCAAGGTAGCCTTTTTCCTTTTCTCTACTAGTGTATGTTCATGATTGATTGTTCCAAAGCTTGTCTTGTGAATTTCAAATTATCCAGTTACCCCAATTCCTTGCTCTCATTTTATGTCCAATTTCTACCCATTCACTACATCTGTTTCTCTTGACGGAAAACCTACCTTAAATTGATACAACCTTGATGCTAACTCCTTGAAGTAGAGAAGCCCCTGAACTCCGTGATTGGGAATTTCTGTCATTACATTTGTGGCCCACAACGCATCGACCTCAGGATTGTTATGCAATTCTGCCAAGGGCATAGTGGCCACCTGCCCCAACCCCTAGTGTTCCGCCCCTGAAGGTTCTGGCATGGTTTATAATTTTCCAGAAGGGTCGACAGAAGCATCACAAACGTACCGGTGTCTCAAAACTGTTTGGTCAATTTCTCAATGTCTCTAGATTTCTTCTACATTTGTGTCTTAGTATGCTCAAAATCCCAACTCCTTGTCGGAGTATCTTGAAGTAAGCACTCGCAAACATGCACACGTTGCTCGAATCAAGCACCGAATACTCAACATATGCCCCTTCGTGTTTCTCACTGTTGTATATATGCGCTCGACATTCTTGGAACTTGTCATTGAATTACGCTTAGTGTTAAACACGAGTTATCCATGGTCTTATTCCTCAAATCACATTTTGCTCCACCACATCCTTGTGAAACACATATGTTCCACTCAGTGTAACACTTGGAAGAGTAAACTAAAAAGATTCCCTCTCACTCCTTTTAGATGATTTTTACTATGGACCAAAGAGAGGGAACTTGAAGCGAAAGGGACAGTTAGCCTTAGCAAAATCAGATCAGGATAGATCATTCCTCCCACGTCCTTGATGTACATGAGTCCCGAAACTTCGCAAATGGATCTGTATGACCTTACATTCGTGGCCAACTAAGCATTAGAACCATGATTTTTATGCTCTTTGGCCGAGGGAATTCTGACCACCTGCCTCAACCTTCAGTATTCTGATCCTAGAGGGTCTGAAAATTCTGACCACTTTCTATCATGGTCGACGAAATTCTTGCAGACGACATTGATGTTTTGATACTGTTTGGTCAACTTCTTGACGACGCTGGATTTTTATGAAACCGCGCCTTGATGTTTTCAAAGCCCGCCAACTTGTTGGCGGAGTTTGTCAAAGCGACCACTCGTGACGCAACCTCGCATGCGTCGGCCGGTCTGAACGCCAAGGACCCAACATATGCCTCGTTGCGATTGTTGTCCTTGTATACATTTGTTCCACCTGCTAGACACTTGTTGTTGGAGTGCACTTACTACTTTCTACAAATTAAACATTCGACCTAGTTCCTCGGATCGTCTCCTGTTCCGCACCTTGTCCCTATGCACGTACCTGTTCCGCACCTCATAGGTCGTGACCTATGTTGCGGTTGGTATAACACATGTTATCAGAGCGTAGTGGCGCCAAAGGGACAATAACCCGGCAACAACCTCACACAATTCTTTAGCGCATCTCCACCGTTCAGAATTTCAGAGACCTCACGATGACAATGGCAAACATATTTGACAGTGTGCAACAGTAACTGGCCAAGATTCAAAGGATGGAGGATCAGCAGCATGCAAATAATGATGCTCTCTAGGATAATCAGATAGCGGCGGTGACTTTCACTATGAATAGCACCACACTGATGACCTTGACAGTCAACCGAGTGATGGGATCATCAAAATTGGGAATCATCCGTCTGTGATGTTGCCCATAAAGACGACACCTCGTGATGGGGGGCCCTGGCTAACAATATCACATCAACAAAGATCTGTAGAAAACATTGTCTTGGACTCAAGAGTCTCAATACCTATCGACTCCAACAACTCAACATGGCAATGGAGGAGCTTCAGAGTTCCACTATGCATAAAGCAATGCTCACCAAAAAAATGTTTATATTTGACCAATACTCGTTGAATTGTTTGATCCTGTAAACTCAAAAGGACTGATGATCAAGATGTAACTGACGAGTTTGGAGATGTATTCCACTGTTTCTTGGATCAACAATGACAAAAAGACAATTAACCTCGCGTCCTCGCTTTTGCCTGGTGCAACTTGAAATTCGTGGTCCGATCTCAAAACCACTCAATGACATAGGAGATCTGTAGAGCGAGAGCAACGGCTCACGCGACTGCCCTTGCATCATTGACCGCAAGCATTCTACCTCTCGAGTAGATAAATCCTATGTGACATGACTCCTTGAAAAAACTGAGATTACCTGGTGCATGAACGCGAAATTAAACTCATGGTACGTGATTCAACTCCTACCTCAGCAGTCTAACATGGTTTAGTACATGTGACACATTTGCAAGATCATCACCGGCAACGACCTAATCCCCGACAAAAATTGTTCTACTATAACCATGCCTCTAAGGAAACTAAACGAGGAATCTCAATTTTTAGCACCCAAGGTGACATGTTGCAAATGCTTGTAGCACTCGATTACATCAAAAACGTCAACTACAACGCTCAGATATTATAATCCAATGACTGCTGAACCCAAAGCCACAATTCTCATTGTGGTGGATGAAAATTGCATCTAATAAAACCTCGTCTCTGATGGAGATTGACACCATCAATCAATGCAATCAATGACTCAAGTAGACTTGTGGGAAGCTGGGACACATCTTTTGCGACCGTAGGAAACGGCAACAGTAGGCCAAAAAGGGAGGGGGGGTCGTAAAGAAAAAATGATGAGTCGGGGAATGGTATAGCACATGAGTAGACAGCAAAGCTCCTGTCCGACCGGCAAAATCTACATTGATCGATCGCCAATTTGAGCCCCTTATGTTGCTATAGAGGAGGGTTCCTGATAATACAAAGTCCACCAAGGGGTACAAGGATGACGAACCGGCGATTCAATTACAAGTACAACAAGGGAGTTGTATAAGTCACAAAATGGCACCATCACTATTTGTTAAAGGATTGTCTCGCAGTATTGTAAGCAACAGCATGGTACAACCGTGTACTCGAGGTGCTTGTATTTGGTGTGAACTTTTGTCTTCACGGTGTCCTTACTAAATTCCCTGGTCTAATGGTAGTCATTGCATGTGTTAATTTTTGTGAATATGTGTGCCCTGTGGATTTGGTCAAAAAGTCCATCTGGTTGCAGAAGAGGGTAGCAAATCTTGATGGTAATGTCATTCAACTCTTGGTAGTTTATGCATTCACGGCTATGAACGACAGTTTTTGTCCATACCTCAACAATTATGTCGTCGTGTATCTTGAAAAAATCCTCATGTGTAACCGCATCAAGGAGAATCACAATGGACATCTCCAAAACTTTCCTAAGAGTTAACAAGGAGATGTATTATACTCGAAGCTCTCAAAATGTGATATTGGTCGTTGTTCAAGCAAATGTTTGGGCCACATCATCGGTAGCGGACGAATCACCATGGACCCAAAAAAGGGTAGAGGCAGTCGTCGATTGGCAGATGCTGATCAATGCTTGGGATGTACGAGTGCTTTTGGGCTTCTGTAGTTGTTATTGTTGATTTGTAAAGGACTACGCTTGAGTTTCAGGGCCTCTCCCTGGTCTCCCTCGTTAAACCACCAAGTGGAACTGGGCTGACAACAAATAACAAGCATTAAACTCTTGAGGACTGCTCTGACCTCAATGCTAGCCCTGTAATTGGTGGATCTAATGGGAGACTTGCCATCATGCAACCGACACTTCCGAGCAAGAAAGCAGAGTCGTTCTCCAAGGCAACGGTGGTGGAGAACAACTGGTCGCATACATGTCGCAAAAGCTTACTGAAACTCAATTACATAGTGTACAAGAAAGAAATGCTCTTTTTCATGTATGCATCTAAAGCATGGCAGTGCTATGTGGAATGCAGACGATGCACCATCCGCAACCACCATGATTGGTTGAAATGTATGAAGACTCGACCGAATCTAAGTCGCTGAAAAACTCTATGTATGGAGTTCCTTCAGTCTAGCTTCGGCTACAACATCGAGTACCAACCTGGAAAAAAGAATCCAACGTTGCTCTGAGTTGGCGGCTAGATCTGATGGCTGAAAGTAGTAGGCCACTTGTCGAATGAGACCTGTACCTTGCGAGGCTGTTTGCAAAGGGTTACAAAGAGTCCAGCGGTTTAACAAAACCAAAGTCTGGTTCGACGACTCCTATTGACGACGGGAGTTTACTTGTCAGGTCGTCGTACTACCACACGAGGAGTTGCTGCGGATGCTATTGGATGAGTGCCACGACACCAATCGAGGTGGACACTCTGGTGAGCTCAAGAAGCTGGCAAGGTACTATTGGTGGGATAAAGTATAGACCAATGTGATACTATTATACGAAACATTGGACAGTAGTCCGTGGGAACAATCTCATCGCACAAGACCACGAGGACTACTCCAACCTCTCCCAACCATGACAGAGCCATGGGTGGACATCAACATGGATTTCTTGTCGGGGTTGCTCGCCACTCCCAAGGACTACAATGCCACTCTCTTGGCAGTGGACAAATATAAAACTTTGTTGCACTTCATCTTAGCAACGACTAGCGTCACCACAGAGGGAATACCGCGTCTCTTCCCAAGCCAGATCATACAGTTGCACGACGTGCCACACACCACCACCAGCAATCGGGACGGTCACTTCCTGGCTATTTCTGGCGTAAATTGATGATGCATTACTACGGTCGGTTCCAGCTTTCAATGCAGTTCCATCCTCAAACCAACGGGCAAACCGAGCAGACCAATCAGATGCTCGAGTAACAACTTTGCACACTAATCAAGTCGCAAGACATTGATTATGCAGCACAACCGTCAACTGCCAAGCTTGCATACAACCCTACGACTTCCTCCACAAATGGTGAAATTCCATTTGAAGTGGTGTACAGTTAATTTTGCTGCAACATCAACAGGAATTAAAAGCCAGAGAAACATCCCCACTGTCAACATCCATCGGCTGGAACTTCTCGTGCGTTTAGGAGAAAACACGACAAACCCTCGCAAGGACACAAGCAGCTATGAAGGGAGCAGGAGACCATCATCGCAGCGATAATGTGTTTGTTACTGGCGATCGCATCCTCGTAAACTCTACGAACATCAAACTTGGAGGAAAATATCTTACAAAGCTCAAACCACAGTTGTTGGGACCATTCGTACCAAGCAGATGCAAGCTCATATTGTGGCATGCCTACGCCTGCCGACACCATTGTGATCCACCCTGTCTTTCACACGAGCAAGCTCAAGCACTATATGGACCCAAGCATGAAATTCTTTGGCAGAGATATATCACTTCCATCACCTATTCGAGTAGACGGTGATACGAAGCATGTAATCGAAGACATCCTCGAACATCGACGTCGTGGGAAAACGACCAAGTGTTTGGTTAAGTGGCACAGCTATGACGCCACGCGCAGAAGCTAGGAGCCCTACGAAAACCTCCGTGACGTTGATCATCTGATCAATGGCTACTGCCGCTGTCACCGGCATGCGTGTGCTTCCGCGTCGGAACATTGAAACAAAAGGGGAAGGGGGGGGGGGGGGGGGGGGGGGGTGGGTTCCGTCCCTGACTTAAGAGTCTGAAAACCCGTGAGTGGCCATTTACATTCTTAATTTCGTTTCCCGCTGCACAAAGACCTCAAGATTTTCATGCCATTCGGTCGAGGGCATTTTGGCCTCCTCCCCAACCTCTAATGTTTTGTTCCCGAAGGTTTTGACAACTTTGGCCACTTTCCTAAATGGTCGACAGAAGTGTCGTGATCCGTATCAACATTTTGATAATTTTCGTTCAAATTATCGACGATGCTAGAATAATACATAACCGTGCCTTGATATTCTTGAAGCCCCTTGACTTCTCGAAGCTTCTCGAAGTCTCTCGGAGCCACCACACATGACGCGACCTCGCACGCGTCACTCACTCCTAATGTCGAGGAAGCACCACATGCCTCATTGAAATTATCATCATTGTATACATAATTTGACTTGTTGGAAACATGTGACTTGTTGGAAACTTGTGATCGAAGTACAATTATTGATTAATACAAATGATCCATTTTTCCTAAATTAATAAATATTTTAATTCTCCACAACTAGTCCCTGTGAACCTTCTACATTCCGCTTGTTGTAACAGCTTCTCAGTTTTTCTTCAAGGGGTTTGTGGAAACGTATTGTGCCTTGGCAGGGTGATTGATACACGTAGGAGAGAATATCGGGGCACTTAGCAAACTTGCGATTGTAGTGTGGTTGTGGTCCCCACTCAGCAGTCGCGGATGGCACAGAGGTGGCGGTGGGCACATGCCAAACCCACGCGGGTACGGCATGAGGGTTCGAGCGCAGGCCTGGCAGGCGCAGGATGCGGTGGCGGGAGGAGGGTTTCAAGGGCGAGCCGTTGCCTGTGATCCCCTGCCCCTCCGCGAGGTACCTGTCATGGTCGCATGGCGAATGCCTGTGCGTGCAGTAGAGTGGGGCCCGCTGCGCCAGAGTCGGTTTGTGACGGTCGGAAGATCGCGAACTCTTTGTCCTGGCCCTTGTAAGCGAATGTTCCCTTATCACTCTTGATGGTTTGTGTCGTTCGGACTTGCCTNGGGATTCGAACGATGCAGCGGAGCCTTGCCAAGGCGAGAGAGCAATGCATGCGTAGTGTGAGCTCACTCGGCCCGGCTGCAGGAGAGCCACGAGCCTGAAAGCGGCGTACTGCGGGTATCAGTTCGGCTCTCGTCTCTGGCCTTTGTGGCCGCAAGGCGGCGGTGTGTTTTGTTGTTCCAACTTGCTCGTCATTTGTGGTCTTGTGGCCGAGCGTACTAACGGAAATGCCGGGTGCCGTGGAAGTTGGAGGGCTCATGTCAGGATTCAGCCACAGCCACGTAAGTCCTCTGGCCAGTCCTCCTTCATGGTAGACCACCATCCCACCACGGCCAAGGTGCCGTGTGAAGAGGCGCTCTTTGAGGAGGAATCGCCGGAGAAACTGAGCGTATTTTCAACAGCCACTTCTGGACCTTGGCAGGGTCTGCAGCTGCACCTGTGTCATGTAGGCGATCCAAGGCCGTCTGCTCGGTCTGGTACACGCAGACAGCCAGCCGTTCCACCCAGCCGTCGATTATTTGTGGCATCATGATGATGAACGGTGAGGTCCGCCGTCATACTCCTGTCTCAGCCGGCCCCCCTTCTTCCCGTGCTGGAGGCGAGGGAAACAGGGGAGCAGTAGCAGCAGGAGGAGGAGGAGGAGGAGGAGGAGGAGGAGCAGCAGCAGCAGCTGGAGGCCGGAATAGCCTTGGAAGGTCGGGGGAGAACACCAGGAATCATATGCCGTGCCAACCAGATGGCCATGGAGCACACAAGGCTGCCCCCCCGGACCATGGCGCAGGAGGTGGTGGTGAGCCTGTCACCGTCGACCAGGCGGAGGTGAGTTGCGTGGCCAAGGGTGTCCATGGCTTGCTGGTTCGCGGCGGTTTTTACCGCAGCGCGATTGAGCGCACAGCCTTCACCGCACAGGCTTGCATGCCCTGCGCCAAGGTTCCTGGTGTGCCTTTCTTCTGAAAGGCCTGTGCCATTTGTTTGTGTGTGGTTTGTTGTCAGCTGATTCCCTGAGTGAACATTGGGACAGCTTGTTGTGCCTTATCCTTCGCAATGCCGGCTCAGGGCTCATTGCGCTAGGAGTCTGTTTTCACGCATGGCTCACCAGCAAAGATGACCGTTCGTCTTGAATGCCTGTCACTCGACAACGCCTCCATGGCAGCAGTGGTTTGAATCACCACCAGCTGCTTGTTTGTGCGAGCCGGAAGACACCTTTGGGTTCCAGAGTTACCGATTGCGTTCATCCTGTTGAGCGCTCACCCGCAGGCTTGGGATGTCCCAGCCCCGAGGCTCTCCTTGGGCACCGCTGTTCATGGTCACGAGTTCTGCCAACTACTGCTTTTTTTCTGTTCCCCGCAGCTCACATACTCCCTGCCACCTGGCCATGTGCCCATCAGGGACGGATTCCATGCCTCCAGCATCGCCCTCTTTCCGCCTTGGACTCGGTGCCATTGTTTTCAGTGGAACCTCGCAGTGGCTCACAAGGCGTGATGCTGGCGCTCTCTCTTGCGTGTGGTGTGGGGCTGCCACTGCCGCTCCTCTGCTCTTCCTCAGGACTCTGCATATCCCTTCCCCCCCTCCCGCCCCCCTCCCCGTGTCCATGCCTTGGTTGTCTGCGCCAGGATGAGGACATTGACACTCGTCTGCGGGAAGTGTTTGGTGCGGTGGTTATGAACCGGTTCCAGGGAACCGTGATCAACGACCAACTAGGTCCGTGCACACAGACTCCATCCACGCACACCCCTCTTCCTTCTCATGGCAATCACCTCGGTGGGGATATGCTTCTGTGAGGGAAAGATGGAGGGACCCCGGAGAAGTGCGACAGAGTGTTGTCGAGTATTGCTTCCACGGTGGCTCACAGCTGCGGCAGCGGGTGTCATTGTGCCCAGTGCTTTTTGCTGCTGCTGCTGTTGCTGATGCTGCTGGTGCTGGTGCTGGTGCTGCCGCTGCTGCAAGAATTGCTTTTGTCTTCATGATGCTTTTTCTTTGCCAATGTCGCCGCCATGTTTTGTCCCCATGGCTGTCTGTCTGCCGGAGTCCTCACTCATCCTCTTTCTCCGTTTGAGTGGCGCAGGACCCAGCACAGGTCCATGCGTGGATGGTCCTCTTGGGATGTTTGTGCCTGCCTCACGGGTCGTTGTGGGTGGTGCGTGAGGGTGTGACAGGTCCGATGTATGGGGAGTACGGGACCTTCCTACCAACGCATCCGGCAGGGGCTCAGCCTCGCCCGGGGGCTGCAGCAGTGGCACCAACCCCGATCTCTCGCAGTCCAACGGGGGGAGGTGCAGCGGCTGGGACTCAGGCAAACGGACCCACAGGAACCACCCCTCCGTCCAAGTGGACTGCTGGGGTGAGTCCATGAGCGACCCAGACAACCTTGTTCTTTTCCCCCTGCTCCTGCTCTGTGGTGCTGCATGCAGCAACATCTGGTGGCTGACCGTGGGGCGGGGGGGGGGGG
>SZWC01008047.1:51981-54481 GCA_023375785.1 Penium margaritaceum
CTCTCTCTCTCTCTCTCTCTCTCTCTCTCTCTTGCAGGAGCTGATGCTGCTGCCAAATGAGCAGCTGCGGCTGCTGCTGTCTCCGGTCCCAGACCTCCTTCCCAGTCCCGACCAGGTTTCCCCTTTTCAGCGCGGCTTGTCACCCGGCTTGGCCCGCCCTTCTCGACCCCATTCGGTATCACCCATCCTGAGCAACGGCAGTCCCACGGTCAGGTCTTTGAGTCCGTACGGCCGTTGGCCTGCAGATGCGAATGGCTTGGCAGCTTCTCCCGACCGTGGAAGGGGCACAGATGGTGCCACCGCAGCAGCTCCCGACCTGCACAGGGACGAAAAGCAGGCGGAGAAGGAGGTCCGTCGCGAAGCTGTTGTCGGCCGGAGCACGGAGGCGGGAGGAGGAGGAGATGGGAGGGAGGAAGGGGAAGAGGTCGAGGATAGGGAGGAGGGGATGGAGGGTGGGGAGCTCCAGGAGCAGGAGCAGGAGATGCATGCACGGAGGGTGGCGGGACTTGCGCAGTGGTCTGATGACGACGACAGTGACTCGGGCATGCCTCCCAGGAGGGTCAAAGGTAACGACCACGATGCTGCAGACACTGTGGAGGACAGGAGAGGGGGGTTGGAGAAGGCTCTGGAGGGGGTGCTGCAGAGGGAGCGGCAGGCGGGGAGGAAGAGTGAGGGTGAGCGCATCTATGGAAAGGGCAAAGCAAAGGAGGAGTCGAGCGAGTCTGGCGAAGAGAGCAGAGAGAGCAGTGGGATGGGTGGGGTCAAGGGCACAAAGGGACCCCAAATCGCAGGCTCGAGGGAGCGAGGGGATCTCAAGGAGGCGACGGGAAAGGGGAGAATGGAATTGAAAGAGGAGGATGACGGAGAAGCTTCCAAAGCCGTTGCGCCCAGGCAGGAGGGCAGATTCATCCACGACGTGGACGAGTCGGCCCTCCGGTACGCTTCAGTTGCTGACATCAAGGGGAAAAAGACCGATGTGCTGAAGAATGGCATGGCTGCTGCTGCGTCCAAGGAGGGGACCTCAAAGTTTGGCTGGCAGGAGGAGAACGGACGGGCCGATAAGGGTGATGATGCGGGGGACGGGAGGAAGCAGAGCGAGGTGCGCAGGGGAGCGCATGGGGACAGGTCGGAGAAGGCAAAGTCGGAGAGGCAGGAGGAGGAGGGAGATGGGTTGTCTCGTGGGAAGGGTAAGAAGCGGAAGAAGCTGAGGTCATCGTTCTCCCCGGAGCCGGTTTCGCCCCAACCCCAGTCCCCACCTGCAAAGGCGTTGCGCGCGCTGTCCGACGAGCCTGACGGGCCCGGAGCAAGGTCAGGATCGGCGGCAGGTTCCGTGACGGACAGCAGGAAGGATGGTAGCAGTGGAGGGGGTGCTGGAGCAGAGAGGGTGAGCAGCGAGGGTGGCAGGGCGCGGCGCAGCGCATCGCCTCTTCCGACCTCTCAAGACGAGCAGGCGAAGGGGGCAGTGGCAGCGGATCTGCCAAGCAGCAAGCAGCTTGGGGGCGACCGGAGGGAGGGGCCATCCAAGGGAGGAAAGGGTGGAGGGTGGTCGGACGACCGTGCCTCCGTCGGGGAGAAGCGGCCGGTAGGAGGGGCAGGCCCTGCGCTCCCCTCTCCCTTTACGGGAAAGGGCGTAAAGGGAGAGGGGAGCGCAGTGGGCGGGGGGAAGGGAGGTTGGAAGGGAGACGTTGGGGGTGGGAGTGGGAGTGGCGAGGGGAGGCTTGAGGCTGGAGGGAAAGCGAAAGGTAGCAAGGGCAAGCTCATCCGGGGAGGCAGCGGGAAGCACAAGAGGGAAGGTTTAGGGGTCGGCGCCAAGGAGGGCAAGGCAAAGGCCAAAGGAGGAGGAGACGGTGCCGTGGGAGGAGCCGGAGTGTCCTTGCGAGGCAGCGATGCTCTCAAGGGGTTGAGTGCTGGGGTACAGCAGGCGTTTGCTGCTGCTGGTCTCGCGGGCGTTGCTGGTGTCGCTGGTGCTGTGGGGACCGCTGCATCAGTGGATGGCGCTGCTGTGCCTGTGCTTCTGGAGGACACTTGGGTGGCCTGTGACAAGTGTGACAAGTGGAGACTGCTCCCTCCTCACGTGAATGAGGACACTTTTGCCAAGAAGAAGTTCTACTGCTGGCTCAACTTCTGGAAGTAAGTGAGGACCGAAGCTTACAGGTCCGCGGATGAGACTGGTTTTGCGAATTCATTCCACCTCTCCTCCATTCCTCTGCCCCTTTTGTTTTTTTTACTGCTGTTGCTGCCGCTTCCAGCACTGTTGCGGTTGCTGCATTCCGACTGTCTCTTTCCTGAGCATGTCCATGTCTGTGTCCGTGTTCAGTTTGCGTTGTCTTCTCTGTCCCTCCCTTGTTGCCCCTGTTAATCTCAACTCCCTCGTACTCCTTCCACTCGGCGGCCTCATCCATCTCACCATCCTCGTCTTTGTCCTCACCTTCTGTGTCATCGTGCTGTCTTTTGACCTCTTGCCGTTGTTGTCGCCATCGTCGTTGTCGCTGTGGCCATT
>SZWC01008047.1:59481-63684 GCA_023375785.1 Penium margaritaceum
GGGCAAGGGGGCGGACGACCTTAGGAGCAGGAGGAGGCAGCAAGCGGGCGCGGAGGGCAGGGCAGAGCCGGCGCGGAGGCTGGAGCGTGGTGCCGAGGAGCCGATGGACAGTGTGGAGGGTGCTTGGGANGGGTGCCCAGCAAGGGGATGCAGATGGCAGCAGGGCATCGCAGCAACAGCAGCAGCAACAGCATGACCAGGGGCCAGGTAAATCAGGTGGAGATGTAGGACCGGGTGGCAGAAGGCCTGGAGCAGCCGCGCCCATCGCAGGAGCTGCTGCTGCTTCTGGAGGTGGTGGCGGCGGAGGCGGAGGTGGTGGAGGCGGTGAGATGGAGGATAGGTCTGGCAGAGGGGGTCAGCCTCGATTGCGGCGGAGCACGTCGTTCCGCCGAAGCAGGAGCGGGGATCTGAATAACAATGACTGGGATGGCAGGGAAAGGGACAGAGAGAGGGATCGAGGAAGGGACAGGGATAGAGATAGGGACAGGGACAGGGATAGGGATAGAGACAGGGATCGGGACAGGGACAGAGATAGGGATCGGGACAGGGACAGGGATCGTGACAGGGATCGGGTGAGAGATAGGGACCGGGACAGGCCACGTGACAGGGATCGGCTCCGAGATCGTGACAGGGATAGAGGGAGGGACAGAGGGAGGGACGGGAGGAGGAGCGGAAGGGATGACTGGGACTGGGATGGAGACCGCGATAGGCCCCGGAGACGGGATCGTGAGAGAGGGGCTGGCGGTCAGGGCTACGAGCAGGAAGAAGTTGGGGGTTGGAGGAGGGGCGGTGGGCCAGGAGAAGCACCGCAAGGGTCGGAGGTTGCTGGAGGAGGGGGTGTACAGGCGAGGAAAGACGGGGGCACGCCTGTCGCTGTTCGCAGTGGTGGGAAGCCCCAGACTGGAAGAGCCCCATCAGGGAGGGAAGGCGAAGCCTCTGACGTTGGCCGCGCAGAGGGGTCAGAGGACGTTCCTGCTACTGTCAGTCAGCAGCAGCAGCAGCAGCAACAGCAGCGGCAGCTTGTGCAGCAGTCACCTCTCCAGCCACAGCTACAACAGCAGCAGCAAAAAGAACAGCAGCAGCAGCAGCCGCAACAACAGGACAAGCAGGTGTCTCCTCTGCCTCAGCAGCAGCAGCAGCAGCCCCCGCCTCCGCCACCTCCGCCGCCACTGCGGCTGCCGCTGCAGCAGCAGCAGCAGCAGCAGCAGCAGCAGCAGTCTGAAGAGGCAGCACTCCGACGGCAGCTGCACCATGAGCATCAGCAGCAACAGCCTGTGCCACCAGAAGCCCTGCAGCTGCAGCAGCAGCAGCAGCCTCCGCAGCCTCAGCAACAGCAGGGTTCGCAACATCCAGCATGGGATGGTGGGAGGGGCAGAGTCAAGGACACAGTGGACGAGCTGCAGCAGCAAGCAGACGGAGAGCGTGGCGCTAAGCGGCAGAGGGTGGGAGCGGAGGAAGACCATGGGTTTGAGCGCTTTACAGGGCCAGGCCAGGGCATGGGTATGGGGGCAAGGCCTCGGGTCCCATCCGTGGCCGCATCTGGACAAGGTCTTGGCGCTGCCCTCGTTCCCGCAGCACTGGCTGACGCAAGGGCCATCGACGATCCCAGTCAGGAACCCATGCCCCCGGGGGTGTCTCCCAATCCGGGGGCCTGGGGCGCCGCTGGTGTGGCTTCGGGCGGCGACGGCGTGGGCATGAGGGGAGGCGGGATGGCAGGAGCACCGGGGACCAGGCCGGATGGTGGGCGGCCCTCGTGGGGCCACCGAGTTGGAGGGGCGCCTGGTGGCCTTGTGGCCGTCCCAGACCAGCCGCTGTACGTCAACCATGCACAGGGCCTGGATCTTTGTTGGGTGCTGACTACACCAGCTACAGCTCATGTGCTGTGGCTGGTGTATTTGAAACCCAGCAGTCGTCGCTGCTGTTTTTCCCATCGCTACCAGGCTTCTAGCGCAGCCTGACCTTGTTTCTTCTGTTGGTTGCCGTGTGGTCCATTGCCACAATCATAATCTCACGCGCTCTTCACCATGTCGCACTGCCTGCCCCCCTATGCACGCCACATGGCCTGTGCTGACTCTCACTCTCATCCTCTCCCTGTCATGCAGCTGTCGTCACCTTGTGGGGAAAAGCGCCCCTGACCACTCCCTTCTGTGCTCTTTCCTTCCCTTGCTCAGGCGCTATCCGTCCTGTTCCCCCCCTTTCCTGGCTGTGGGTGGTGTTTTGTGCAGTGTTCCGTCGCAACCTGCCGCTACTCAGCCTCTGCACACAGCTGCCACGGCGGCAGCAGCGGGGGACGTCGGCACGCCCCTGCCAATGCTGCCCGTGGCTGCGCCGTCGCCGTCGCCGCCGCCTCCGGCCATCGCCTCCGCTGCCAGCTTGGAGGGGTTGGTGGCGGAAGCCCGAAACCTCAAACATGAAGCAGACCAGGCACGTCCAGGCAGACACGAGAGAAAGAGAGGATGGATTGGCTGTCCACATTGCTACTTTTGATGCTGCTGTTTTTGTTTCTGTTGCTCTTGACTGTGCTGCTTTGCCCCGAATCTGTTGCCACTAATTCTGTTGATTCCCCCCCCCTCCCCCCCCCCTACCCCCGGGTCTCTGTTTGGCTCTGGAGCCGCTCTTGATGCCCCTTGTCCTGGCTACAGCCTTCACCCGGATCTTTTGATCCTGCTGCTGATGCCAAGCCTGTGCTGCTTCTGGTTTGTCTGCCCATTCTGGTTCGTCTACCCATTCTGGTTTGCGTGCGCAGAAGCGAGACAATCTGGATAAAGCGGATGGGTACATGCAGTCGGCTTTTGTCTTCCTGCGGACGATGGAGGTGGACGACAACGGCCGCTGGAAGGGCAGCCACAGCATCATCGGACCCACTGCCAAGATGCTCGAGTGCGTGAGCGTGTGTGCGGGTGGCATGTGGACTGGGCTGCATGATGTGTCTGGCGATTGTCGATGACGTGCGTGTCTGCTTGCACTCGCGCTCTTGCTTGGGCCTTTCAGATTACCACGATGAGCTGTCTGAATATGTTGGCACATGCAGAGGGCTGTTTTATCCTGCCTCATTTCTTGGTTCCTTTTCTGGTTGGCTTTCTTTATTGCCTGTCGACCCTCCGGCCAGGGACAACTCCTTACATACCCTCCCTTTTCCCCCTCGCTCGCTCCCTCTCCTCCTCCTCCTCCTCCTCCTCCTCCTCCTCCTCCTTGTCATCGTCCTCGATCTCCTCTCTTTTCACCTCCACGTCCTCCTCCCCCCTCTCTCCTGTTGCTCCACGCAGGCACTCAGCATCACTGTATGAGAAGTACTCTCTAGCCAACGCGGCGTTGGCGTACAAGTGTGCTGCCCTTGCGCGCCTGAGGGGTCTGGCACTGCTGCGCGGCAACCCAAGCAGGAGTATGCTCACGGAACGTGCCGAGCTGAACAGCCTCATCGACAGCCGGGCGCGCGCAGGTGGGGCAGCAGCGGCTGTGGCAACACCTGCCCTGGGTGTGACGGCGGCTGCCGCGGTAGCTGGGACAGGTGTGCGCTCGAGGTTTCAGGGTGTGCGGGAAGGGCTGGTGGAAGGGGTTAGGGTTTAGGGGTTTTGGGGGGTTAGGGTTGTTGGGGAGGGCTGAGTGCCTGTAGAGGGAGGTGCTTACACCAGTCTCACTCTCTTGGGCAAGTTTGGAGTTAGGTTGTTGTGCAATGGGGAGGGGGGGGGGNGTTTGCCACAGGTGTCTGTCCTTGAGCACTGTGTCTCTGTCCTTTCTTTTCACCTGCTGCTGTCTTCCCTGGCTGTCCTGCAGGCTGTTCCCCTTCCTCCTCGGGCGCATCGGACCCCGACAACCAGCAACAGAGCTCGCGGGCACTCGTGTCGGCAGCTTGTGCTGGCGGTGGTGCTGGGAGCAGTAGCAGCATCGGCTCTGCCCTCACTAAGGTGGAGGGGAGGCCTCCTGCGGCACCCGCTGCGGCAGCTGCTGCGTCGCGGGTGACACCAAGCCCTCCTCAGGCCTCGCACCAGTTGGCGCTTGCTGGCAGCAGCAACAGCAGCAGCAGCAATGATGGCGTCATCGTGGCGGCAACAGCAGCAGCTTCTACTGGCGTCGTTGTTCCGGACAGGATGGTACCGCAGCTGCAGCGCATGATAAAAGAGGTGTGTTGTGGTGTGGTGTGGTGTGGTGTGGCCTGGATTGGCTTGGGTGGGTGGGGTGGGGTGGGGTGGGGTGGGGTGTGGT
>SZWC01008047.1:64283-75320 GCA_023375785.1 Penium margaritaceum
ACCCGGCCGCTCCAGCAGCCTCAGCAGCAGCAGCAGCAACCGCAGCCGCCGCAGCCGCAACAGCAGCAGCATCAGCAGCATGGGCATCACCAGCAGACAAGGATACCAGCTCCTGTAAGACAACACCAGGGCATGCATCAGCAGCAGCCACTGCCGTTGCCGCAGCAGCAGCAGCAGCCCCCCAGGCACCCTACGAGACCGCTGGAGCCGAGGCAACCCTTGCCGCCGCCGTTGCCCCAGCAGCACCATCAGCCACCGCCGCCGCCGCTTCCGCAGCATGGTCAGCACCACCAGCAGCCGCCACCGCCGCCGCTGCCGATGCAGCAGCAGCAGCAGCAGCACCTGCCTCCCCCTGCTGTGCCGGAGCACCCTCAGTTGCAGTGGCAAATACAGACTCACCCGCAACCCCAGCCACAGCCACACTTGCAGCCACCCATGCGTTCACATTACCCTCCTGACATGCACATGCAGCCACACCCATCGCTGCCCCCCCACCAGCCACCTCCGCCTCACCAGCCTTCTCACCACCCGCCCCCTCCACACCAGCCCCCTCCACACCAGCCCCCACCTCATCAGCCCCCTCCCCAGCCTTACTACCAAGGTTGGCCTCAGCAATAGGACTTAACAGGGGTGGTGGCGTCAGTTGTCCTCTGGAGGCTAAACTAGCTTCTGTGTCTCTCGGAGGAGTGGGGAGTGCTTGGGTTGTCCTTTTTTTTATGCTCTCTCAGAGCAGCAATGACAGCAGGGGGACCACAAACAGCAGCAGTAGCGGCAGCCGCGGCGGTGGTGGTGGTGGTGGCGGTGGCTTCAGCTGCAGCTGCAGCTGCAGCAGCAGCAGCAGCAGCAGCAGCAGCAGCAGCAGCAGCAGCAGCAGCAGCAGTGACTGGTGAGGCCTCTGTCCCTGCTGCAGCTGAGCAGCTGTAGCAATGATTAGGGGAGAGTTGGAAGGTGGCTCCGATACTGACTGCATTACCAGTGTCAGCTGGAAGAGGAAAAGCAGCCTCAAAACCTGGAAAGAGTAAGACTGCTTCTGGCGGCAGCAGTTGGCAGCGGTAGCAGTGGCAGTGGCAGCAGCAGCAGCAGCAACAGCAGCAGCAGCAGCAGGCGCAGGCGCAAGAGAAGCTTCCAGTTGCCCCTGTACGAGCAACTTCTGGATCAGCAGGTCTGTTGCAGCTCACAAATAAATGGCGCAGCAGCTAGAGGGGCCCAGCCTTCTCCTCACTGCGTGAAAGAGGTGCACCCCTTGGCTTGGAGCGCAGCTTGTGCGTGGCTGTGGTTTTTTGCTGCCCATGTGGCACGTTGCTCATGGTGTATGCAGTCTGCAGCGTGTGCACCCTCAGGCATTGTGATTTGCAGACGTGCTCGAAGACATGTCCTGTGTTGGGGAAGTACGGCTGTACCATGGTGTTGGTGGTGTTGGCGCGGGTGCTTGTAGTTGAGGGCTGCTGGTTGATCATGGAAGGCGAGAGCTCCTAGCTGCCACCCATGCTTTGCTAGGACCTTAGTAGCGCTTTTGTCCTTCCTATTCTGCAATGTTTCTTCGGGGTTCTCCTGGCACATGACACCATGTCCAATTTGAGTTGTATCTAATCTTATGGGGGAGAAATTGTACAATGAGGATACGCTACCCTTGCCCACAAACATCTGCCTGAACATGGATGATACACATCAGGGAGGAAGAGGTTCAAGGGTGGCCGTGCATCTCACTTAGCAGTGATCAGATCAAGAGAGGGGTGCAAATACAGCTGTGCCCATCGCTTGGGTCTCTACACCAGCAGTGTCCATAGTCTACAACAAAAAGACGGCGGAGTCCATGTTCGGAAGCGAAGTCAGCAGTGTCCATAATCGAAAGCGAAATGACAGCGGTGCCCATGTTTTCCATTGTGCGAGCGAAAGAAGTAAAACATGACAACTATATCCACTATTCGCTCGGAGTACTTAGTTGGAACGACCTACATGTCCTAAGCAAACATGGTATGTTGATACGCTATCTTGACAGCCCGTGGTTCGTTTCGTCATTTACCGTTCATAGCTGGAGCCGGCGTTCGCGTATCGCACGGAAGAGGAATGTGCAATCGCCAATGAAGGGTGGCCGAATGGACGCGACCAGGGGCAATGAGACATTGTCCACCGTGGAATTTTCTGCCGCCGTGCACACCATCAATGGACGTCGTCGCGAACTGTTACGTTATCTTGCAAACCTTTCGGGGGTTTAGAAATTCGGTTTATGGGCATAACTGACGTATTATCATACTGTTTTGTGGGTACTTTCTGCATTTTCTACGTGGCATCGTTATGGGCATTCTTGTATGAATTCCTTGAGACATATGGGCATGGTTGTCTTCATCTGTAAAGCTACCCTACTGCACATTCTTTGAATGTATGACTGCCAGAGTGCATTGATATGCTATGACAAATGGATACATCTGCAATTTCTTGCATGGGTATGGGATGTCATCATTTCAATAGACATAACTGTCATGTTCTACATTTCAACAGACAACCAGGTTAAAGCACTACTACTCAAAGCACTCTGCATCCAACCACTTTGGATCCAGGACATTGAAGAGCCACAGCCACTGGCACACCTCACATCCACATCCTTGCTATCCCTGACAGGGTATTGCATCGTAGAAAATGTCCTCATCCTCATCGAACAAAACATCTTCATCCTCATCATAAAAAATGTCCTCATCCTCATCTTAGAAAATGTCTTCCCCATGCACGTCATTTGATTCTACTTCACTTGTAGAACCATCCATTGGACATTCATCATGGTATTTCACACTACACTAGCACATCCCTCTTGTGAATTGTGACGTTCCCGTTGATATGTAAAGTTTACTGTGACCACTCGGCCGTGTCCATGCACGTGCAGATACCTGATGCGGACCCAGGTGGCGCAGGTGCGTCATCTAGTGATGGACCACCTACTCAGAGCTGACCAACGACCGCCCCAGAGCCCCGGATGCTGTCTGGGACCTTCTGCAGTTTTCTTGCAGCCTGTAGGATTGTATCGGTGGACTGGCCGTGGGCCTGATTTGCATGTTTTGCATTGTGTGTCCACCGTTTGATGTCAGATGCATGCATGTGACCAATCATAGCGTCCAACTGAAGATCTTACACGTTTAGGTTCAGACGGCGTAGCGTTCTTACTTGTCTGCGCAGAGTTACGACAAACACATTGTTTTTGGGCTATTTTTAGGACAGACCCAACCTTGCACTGCTGCGTGCGATACCCGCCGTGCGCTGTGGAAGATATTCATGCTGTGGACCTGCCATTTGGTCCCTCTGTCAGCATTAATAAGCTATTGGAGCTTATGTGACTTTGTGCGTTTCCCTAGCCTGACTCTTGCTGTTTCTTGCACCTTCTTGCTTGCTAGTGCGCAAGCTGACTGGACAGTGTCGCAACGTCAGCAGCAGCAATGTTAGGACGCTTTGTAGCGGTTTCTCATGGTATCATAGCAGCAAGACCTCTCTCGCTGAGTTGCGTCGTACAGACGCAAAACCAGCACCAACAGTGAGCGTCACCGCCGCCGTCGTATTCTGGGACTTGTTGCAGCTGTTTGGAGCAGCGATATCACCATGAAATTCCCACCATCACACTCGGTGAGCTGTGGCAGTTTACAGCTCTAGCAGGCACGCCAAGCAGCAGCAGGAGCACGCGGTGGCAGCAGCAGCTGTCTGGCTGCCCATCTCTACAAAAAAAAGAAGGGAAAATCAGCTCACAGTAGCTCGCGGCACCGGCTTCGAGAAGTGGCAGCGCGAAGCAACAACAGCAGCTCAGAGCAGCCACGGGCAGCAATAGTAGTGCAGCAGCGGTGGCAGAAGCAGCAGCAGCAGCGCAACAACAGTGGCGGCGACCACAGCAGCGGGAGCAAACAGTGTTGCTGCGCAGCATTATTGCGCAGCACTGCTGCGCAGCATTATTGCGCAGCACTGCTGCGCAGCTGCGTAGAATATTTGCAGCACTGCGCAAGGATGTGCAGGGCTGCACAAGGATGCGCAAGGGTATGTAGGGCTATGCAGGGATGTGCAGGCCTGCATAGGGCTGCACAGGGCTGCGCAGGACTGCACAGGGTTGCATAGGGCAGGGGGTAACACGGTCACCCCCACAAAGGAGTCCGCGTGACTTAAAGATAAAAACTGGCATAAAATTCACTAGCGTAAACATGCTCGTGTTTTTTGCTGGCATAAAACCGCTGATGTCACTATTGGCTTTGCTTACGTCAACAATTTTGGGGTCAACACGTCATTTTTTGTTGACGTTGCGACTCCTCGAGAAACACTGCCAGTTTTGCAATTCGACCAGTTTGACATCTCGACCCATACAAAGCGCTGAAATCACTGTGACCGGTGACAAAGGCAAAGGACCACCAGATCCCTCATCCTCCTCTTCATGGGTCATGAGCCCATGCTCACAGGATATTGAGGACCTGCGGAGCCAGTAGGATAAGATGCATCCTCTACAGCATCAACAGACCGATGCCATCCGTACGCCGACTGAGCTTCTTCGTGGTCAGTCCACGGCCCTACGGTAGACCTCCGAGGGAGTCGACGGTGACTTACCCTCTGCATAGCAGTCAGCATCTACACCGATGACAGGAGCAGGACGCAACCCGCCACCTCTTGATCCTTGGGATGAGGACCCTGACATGATAGGTATGGAGGATAGTACTCACGAGAGCGAGATTTGCGTGCTTTAGGAGCGTCTCCACCAGCTTCAGACGAGTTCTCGGCCCCCACACACATCGGGCTCCTTTTTCCTGGAGATCTGATCCTCGCCTGATTCCTACTCTAGCAAGTTTCCTCCTCCAGATGTCTTCCCCATTCTTCGTCCTTCTCAGCCCGTGGTTCCTCTCCCTACGAAGTGGCAATCCAAGGACTTCGAGACAATGCCCCCACGATAAGTCAGCGTGCATGGCTTTGACTGCTTGGAGATTCTTTTCCAGGTCTGGGCCACTTCAGAGGGAGTATGGCCCTACTATCACAGTCCGTACCAGGTTACAGATCACGCACAGGTGTTGATAGCGGCCAGGGCGACGGCGGACTCCTTTACGCCATGCCGCGCGAGACCGTCGTGGACATCCGCCCGTTCCTTGAAGAGGCCGACACAGGTGCGGGTGCTGATCCACGTGGGAGCTGGGACCTGGCATTGTCCCTGCTTGTTGCAGAGACGCACGCCACCCGCATGGCTCACATTCACGCCTTTCACTCCCTTCCTCAGGGACCTGTCAAGCGCGTAGCTGAATAGTGGCGACGGGCCATGTGCATCTACACGCTTCTTGGGACCTCAGGAGGTACACCGTTGTGGGTGCTCAGCACGCTCATGTTCGGAGTTTGTCTTGAGCACACAGACATCTTCATGAGGTACAGTGACGCCGTGCTCGAGCCCTTCTCCACCTCCCTTCAGTTTCTTCCCTGGGCACATCGGCATTTCCTCCAGGTGACTTCCGCTCGTGAGGCAGCCGTGGCCCATAAGGAGAGACCCCTTGCTCTAGCAGTCATCGCATCGGCACCAACGCCCTTCTTGCAGTCCGCTCCTCCATCTTTTGGCACATCCTCCTCTTCCCCTTCCACCTGGATTACCTTGACTCAGACGCGGGGTGTGGCAGTAGTGGCACATGGGAAGAAGGGGAAAAAGAGGCGCGGTTCAAGCCAACAGCAGTCACAGAAACAACAGTCACCGCGTAGTAGCAGTGGACGTACTGTTCATTGCTACAACTGTGGAGGCGCTCATTGCTACACCAAGTGCCAGCAACCGCTTGACTGGGCACTGATCACTCGCGGTTTTCAGGTTGCCCACACACTTCAGTCCGTGTCGAGCAGCACAGCCTCTGGTCGCACGGCGACCATGACCGCAGTGGTTCCCGCATCGGTTCCCGCCTTCCCACTGGCGAGTAGTGGCGACCTGGATCCATGTGATCGCACCATCGCTGAGCTCCGTCGCCTTCTAGCGCTTCGCTTTTAGGGAGGTGCAAGTGTGTCGCCACAGCCAGGTGGTTCACATAACATTTGTTTGTCTGTCCCCTTGTTCTTGTAGCTCGTGATGACTTCTGTGGGGGGGCACATCTGGCATTCGATGATGATGGGCGTGACTGTACCGATGGGATTCATGAGTCTCACATTTGTGCCCTTCATTCTACCTCGTCACATGTTGCTCAGTGCCCGTCTGAGGTCAGGTGTTCCATCGCCCCTTGCACTGTGACGTCCTACAGTCGTGATCCTCGTAGCACCTAGATCATCGATTCTGGTGCCACTCACCACATGAACTGTCACCGTAGTGACTTTGTTGTCCTCGGTCCTGTTGCGTGTGTTCGCTTTGTTCGCACAGCCTCTAGTCACTCCTTGCCGGTCTAGGGTGTTGGGATTGTGTGCTTCGATGGTTCGTCTGCCCCCTTGTATCTTTTCAAGGTGCTTTTCTTGCCCGACCTTGAGCTCAACTTGCTCTCTATGTGTGCTTGCACACTGATGGGACTCTCTGTGGAGCACACTACAGCCTTCATAACTATGACCGCAGTTGGTACTCATGCTGTTGTTCTTTGTGCATACATTGTGGATGACGTGTATCGTGTCCCTCGGATCTCTTCCTCTTGCTCCCCTTCTCCTCCCGCTCGTGTGTTTTTCACTGGTGTTCTCTCTGTTGAGCACCAGCCACTGCTGCATCGTAGCCTATGTCATGTGGGCTCCGACATTGTGTCAAAGCTCATTCGGAAACAGCCCGCACTCGGTCTTGAGGCGGCCTCCTTCAAGAAGCCACCCAAGACCGATTGTCACTTTTGCGCTCAGGGTAAGATGCATCGCTGCACCTACCCTGACTCCCGTTCTTCAGCTCTTTGCCCCCTTGAGTTGGTCCATTCGGACCTTCTCGGTCCTCTCCCTCTCGAGTCTTTGTCCGATAGGGGCCGATACGTCCTGACCCCGACTGAAGACTTCACCCGGATGTGGTGGCTCTATAGCATGTGCCAGAAGAGCGATGCCACTCTCGCAGTTTGCCACTAGCTAGTGATGGCTGAGCGTTAGTCTTGCCACACGCTGCACACATTTTGTTCAGATTGCGGCGGCGAGTTTCTTGGCAAGATGGAAAGTTCTTTGCTGAGCACGGGGCTTTTCATTAGGTTTCGGCTCCTGCTACTCCTCAGCAGAACGGTGTCTATGAGCGCTGGAACCGCACCATGGAGGATTCAGTTCGTGGTATGCGGTCTGAGTGCGGTCTCCCAAAATCCTTTGCAATTGAAGGATTTGCATACATGACGTGGGTCAGGAACCGCCTCCCACACGGTCCCATTCAGGATCACGTTACACTGTACGAGCTCTGGTTTGGCCATCGTGCCGATCTGCGTCTTGCTCATGTCTCGAGGTCCGTGGCTTCTGTGTGGTACACTGAGGACCAACAGGGGTCCAAGGTCTCCCTTCGAGGCCGCTTGTGTGCCTTTGTAGGCATCTCCCCGCGGTCGAAGGCCTAGCATTTTTGGGACCTCGCCCGTCGTCGCATTGTTGAGTTCTACGACATGCTCTTCTTTGAGTCTCTCACCTATCGTGACCTGACTTCTATCACGTCGATGTCTGTCACACACGTTCCTACCTGTGAGGCTTCTCGAAAGATGGGGGAGTCTTGGCCTACAAGCACCTCTTGTCCGGCTGATGTGTCCGTTCAAGTCCACTCCACTTCTTGGTCTCCGGCTGTTGATGACCCAACGATCATAACTGTCGGCCCAGAGACCTCTCCAGCCCAGCCTGTCCTTACCCCTGTTCCCTCACACCCCACAGGCATCCATGATTTTGTACCCATCCCCAGCAGTACTCCTGCCTCTGTGCGTGATCTTGCATCTGCCACTGTTGCTACACCCAACCCTGTGTTTCCCGTCATTTCACCAGCATCTAAGCATCAGCATCCTCACACTGCATCACCTACCTCTTTGCCTCATTCCTCACCAGATGTGGTCATGCCTCTCTCTCAGCCTGAGGTGAGCTCCTCGAGCCCAAGTTACTCACGTGAGTCTGGTGGTCGTCTTCAACCACTGGTCTCCAGAGTCTAGCAAGTGTCCGATCACGTACCTAGGCACTCCACTCACATCATTGTGGATGGTGATTCTGGCACAAAGGCCCTAGGCATGAGTGTACGCACCGATCACACAGAGGTACGTCCAGCGTGCCCTGTAGGGCACGATCTGGTCACTCGCGAGTTTCGCATCGCTTGTGATGTAGCGGCTTACCTTGTGGTCGTCCGACCCAGCTATGATGCGTGTTCACTTGCCACTCAGAGCTCTCCCTCGATGGCCCCTCATCCAGGCACATTGAGGGAGGCTCTCTCATCAGAGGATGTAGACGCTTGGTGTGATGCCTGCGAGGATGAGCTTCATGCCATGCAAGAGTACAGAGTTTTCAAGCTAGAAAACCTTCCACTTGTGAGGAAGGTTATTCAGGTCAAGTGGGTCCTATACAAGAAAATGAAGCAGGATGGCTCATTGGAACGCCACAAGGCTCGCTCGGTTGTCAAGGGGTATCCCCAAATCGGGGAATCGATTACACTGACACCTTCGCCCCTGTTGGTCGCATGACCTCAACTCGTGCTCTGCTTGGTGTGGTGGCTCAGCATGACATGGAACTGCATCAGATGGATGTGAACAATGTGTTCCTCCTTGGCTCTCCGGATGAGGAGATTTACATGGCACAACCACCAGGCTTTGTGGACGATGACAAGGTCTGGTGCTTGCGCAAGTCCTTGTATGGACTCAAGCAGTCTCCTCGGTGCTGGAACTTGGAGATAACATACACTCTGACTTGTGCGTGATATGTACACAGCGAGACAGATCCCTCTCTCTTTATCCGATGTTGACAGACGTGGTTCACTGCCATCCTGGTCTCGTTGCACGACCTTCTAATCGCGTCTCCCTCAATGGAGGCCATTAAGGAGGCCAAGGCGGTCCTCCAGACCGCCTATAGGATGAAGAATCGTGGTCCTATAGCGGTGTTTCTTGGCATGGAGATCATGCGAGACCTTAGATGTCGGACACTTCTGCTGCATCGGGTGCAATATGCACGGGTTGTGGGAGAGCGTTTCAGAGACCTCCTTGGCGCAGTGCCCACGGCCTCCACATCCCTCACACCTGACGGGCAGGATGCCCCAAAGGTGGAGGATCCCACATAGCTAGGGGAGATAGTGGATGTAACCTTGTACCTCCGTCTCATTGGATCCTTGATGTACCTGGCCACTACCACATGCCCCGACATCGATTTTGCCGTTAATCTCCTTACACAGTTTTTTTAAGCTCTACGTGCTAGAGCCCTTCATGCAGCTGTGCGAGTGGTGCGGTACGTGGTCTCCACACCGTACCTCGGACTCTGCTTTTGTCGACAGTGTCCGGAGGTTCTTAACGGCTACACGGACAGTGACTGGGCCTGAAGTCGAGATGGACGTAGTCGCACCAGCTACGTGTTCCTGCTCGGTTGTACACTTGTGTCTTGGCTTAGTGGGAAGCAGGGCTGCATTGCACGTAGCTCGTCAGAGGCAGAGTATGCTGCTCTGGGTGCGGGGGCTACTGAGGTAGTTTTGCTGTAGCCCCTGTTCCTTGAGTTGGGTCAGTCAGTGCCCGCCATTGTACTTCGCTGCGACAGCCAGAGTGCTCTTAACATTACAGAGAACTTTGGTGTTTTTCATGCTCCCACGAAGCACATCGCGGTTGAGCATCATTTCTTGCGTGATCCGGTGGAGCCATACGTGATCTCCGTCATCTGGGTCGGCACTGACATGTAGCGTGTTGATTTCTTGACAAAGGCACTGGCTTGTGGGAAGTTTCTGGTGGCCATTCCTTCTGTTGGACTTCGCCCCTTGCCTGAGGGTGGTTGAGTGCGAGGTGTTTCTGTGTCTATATCACGACTGGTTTTGCACTCGTTGCTGCATTCGTTTCAGTCCTGCACGCGTATCGACATGCATACCATCAGGTCATGGGGAGTGTTGTGATTTGTGATGTTCTCGTCAATATGTACAGCTTACTTTGACCACTCGGCCGTGACCATGCCTGTGCAGATGCCTGATGCGGACCCAGGTGGCGCCGGTGCGTTGTCTGATGATGGACCACCTACTCGGAGCTGACCGACGACCGCCCCAGAGTCCCGGATGCTGTCTGGGACCTTCTGCAGTTTTTGTGCGGCCTGTAGGATTTTATCGGTGGACTGGGCGTGGGCCCGATTTGAATGTTTTGCACAGCGTGTCCACCGTTTGATGCCAAATGCATGCATGTGACCATTCACAGCATGCGGCTCAAGATCCTGCACGTTTAGGTTCAGACGGCGTAGCGTTCTGACTTGTCTGCTCAGAGTTACAGCCAAAACAATGTTTTTAGGCCGGACTTGGGACAGATCTTGCAGTGCCGCATGCGACACCCGCCGTACGCCACGGCAGGTATTTATGTTGTGGACCTGTCATTTGTTCACTCTGTCTGCATTACTAAGCTATGTGAGCTGATGAAACTTTGCGTGTCTCCCTAGCCTGACTCTTGTTGTTTCTTGCACCTGCTTGCTTTCTAATGCACTAGCTGACTGGACAGTGTTGCCACGTTAGCAGCAGTAAGGTTAGGTAGCTTCCTAGCAGTTTCTCAATCCCAAAATATCTTGTAGTCTTCGGGTGCCACAAGTACAAACAGAGTGTCTGATACACCAATGTTGCATCCACTCCCAAGATGAAGACCACGGACATGTCTCGTGGGTCACATGAAGTCATGTTTGAACCTCCTTGTCCAATTGCTTAGACTAAAGATAGAGTTGATTGAAATGGGTGAATTGAGCTTTTTAATACACATTTTGTAGATGTTTTTGGATTTTGGTTGTTAATGAGCGTCAATACACATGAAAATTGGAAGTTATTGACCATATGAGGATGATTGAGAATTACAACTCCAACACAAATTGAGATTTGCAACACTACCAACTTAACTACACACACACACACACACACACACACACACACACACACACACACACACACACACACACACACACATACACACACACACACACACACACACACACACCAAA
>SZWC01008048.1:16962-29912 GCA_023375785.1 Penium margaritaceum
GCTCCGATCGCGGTGGCGAGTACCTGGGTGAGGCCACGACCTTTCTCGCCTCCCGCGGGATCCACCATGAGACGTCTGCGCCCTACACACCCGCCCAGAACGGCGTCTCCGAGCGGTGGAACCGTACCATGGCCGACGCCGTTCGCACCATGCGGGTCGAGTCCGGTCTCTCCGATGGCTTCTATTTTGAAGCCATGGCCTACATGACCTGGGTCTGGAACCGGGTTCCCCACGGTCCCCTTCCCCGCCAGTCCACGCCCTATCAGCACTGGTGCGGTCGGCGCGCTGACCTCCGCCCGGCTCGCGTCTGGGGCTGCGTGGCCGTTGTGTGGCTGCCCGCCCCACAGCAGGGCGGCAAGCTCGCCCCCCGCGGACGCCCCTGCACCTTCCTTGGTGTGTCTCGTCAGTCCAAAGCCTGGCGCTTCTGGGACCCATCCCGACACTGCATCGTCGAGTCCCGCGATGCCCTCTTCTTTGAGGACCTATTTCCCCGCGACCTCATCCGCTCCGGCTCGTTCGTGTCTCTCCCGTCACGTGGGGGAGTGGTGAGTCCGTCCACCGTCCTGTCGCTTCCGGGTGACACATCACTCCGTCCCTCTGAGCCGGTAGCCCCGGTCGCGTCCACTGGCCCCTCCGAGCCAGCTATCCCAGTCGCGTCCGCTGGCCCCTCCGGGCCGGCAGCCCCAGTCGCTTCTGATGGCCCCTCCGAGCCGACAGCCCCAGTCGCGTCCGCTGGCCCCTCCGGGCCGGCAGCCCCAGTCGCTTCCGTTGGCCCCTCCGGGCCGGCAGCCCCAGTCGCTTCCGATGGCCCCTCCAGGCTGGCAGCCCCAGTCGCTTCCGCTGGCCCCTCTGGGCCGGCAGCCCCAGTCGAGTCTGCTGGCCCCTCCGGGCCAGCAGCCCCAGTCACGTCCACTGGCCCCTCCGGGCCAGCAGCGCCTGTTGCGTCTGCCGGCTCCTCTCGGCCAACTGGCCCCTCCGGGCCAACAGCGCCTGTCGCGTCTGGCACTGCTGGCTCCTCCGGACTAGTAGCCCCGTCCGCCTCCGTCGGCCCGTCGGACTGAGCACCATCTTCTGCCCGATCACGCTACACACGTGGCCCAGGCGGCAGCCTCCGACCTCGGCCGACGGTGAGCACGCAGACCATCGCTCCGCGTCCCGTGACGCCTCGACCTCCTGTGGCTCCACGTGTCTCTTCCACTCCCACGGTCGTGAGTGGGGACCCTGGCACAAAGGCTCTCGGCCTGACCACTTCCGCCATCATCGCAGACCTTCACCCGGGTTCTGCATTGGGGTACGCCATGCTTCATCACGAGCATCGGCATGCTGTTGTGGCTGCACTTGCCCGCATCACACCTGGGGCTCGTGATGCACACGCCCTCTCAGTTCGGTCCACAGCGCGCCCAGAGGACCCTTCCACCCTACGCGAGGCTCGAGCCTCCCCTGAGGCCGCACATTGGGATGCTGCCTGCGCCGACGAGCTCGCTGCTATCCGACAGCACCACGTGTATGACCTCGTTGACCTCCCTCCGGGTCGGAAGGCCAATGGTGCCAAGTGGGTCTTTCGGCGTAAATGGAAGCCTGACGGATCCTTGGACGTGTACAAGGCCCGCCTCATAGCAAAGGGGTTTGCTCAGGTCCCTGGGATCGATTACGACCAGATCTTCGCCCCAGTTGGTCGGTTCTCCACTAGACGGGCGCTCTTCAGCCTGGTTGCCCAGCACGGGTGGGAGCTGCATCAGATGGACGTGAGCAACGCATTCCTCCATGGCTCACTGGAGGGTAAGGAGCTCTACATGACGCAGCCCCCAGGCTTCGACGACGGCACTGGGAGAGTTTGGCGGCTGCGAAAGGCCCTCTTTGGCCTGAAGCAGTCGCCTCGGTGCTGGAACCAGGAGATCAGCAGTACGCTTCTCCGTGGTGGCCTCCAGCGCAGCACCGCTGACCCCGCACTGTTCGTCAGCCCGCGAGGTCAGACCTTCGCCGCAGTTCTGGTCTACCTCAATGATCTCCTCATTGCGTCGCCAGACGCCGCCGCCATCCAGCGTGTCAAGAACTTGCTACACGCCGCCTACCAGATGAAGGATCTCGGGTCTTCCCGAGTCTTCCTGGGCATGGAGCTCGAGCATGATCGCTCCCAGGGCATCCTACACGTCCATCAGGCTGCCTATGTGCAGACCCAGTCAGCTCGCTTCACCGAGGACCTGCCCCTCGTGTCCAGCGCATCCTCACCCATGTCACCCGATGGCCAGGTGAAACTGAAGAGTCCTGACCCAGCTGTTGTGGGGGAGCTAGTCGATGTGACCACGTATCTGCGGATCATCGGGTCATTAATGTTCCTGGCGACGACGACGCGTCCAGACATCGCGTTCGCCATCAACCTCCTGGCCCAGTTCTCTCAGGAGCCGCGTCACCTCCACTACGAGGCCACGATCCGAGTACTGCGCTATGCCGTCTCGACCCCTCGGCGAGGTCTCATGTTCCGCCGCCAGCCGTTCGTCGTCGCAGTGGGCTACACCGACAGCGACTGGGCCGGCAGTCCAGACGGTAAGAGTTGCACAGGCTGGATCTTCCTGATCGGCGGCACAGCTGTGTCTTGGCGTAGTGGCAAGCAAGGGTGCATTGCACGTAGCATTGCTGAGGCTGAGTACTTGGCCCTTGGCTCAGGCGCGTGTGAGAGTGTGTGGTTGCGTCGTCTGTTGTCTGAGCTGCGTCAGTCTGTCACATCCATCACCTTGCATTGTGACAATGAGAGTGCCATGGCCATTGCAGACAATGACGGTGTGCATCACACTGGCACAAAGCACATCAATGTTGAGTATCACTATGTGCGTTCGTTGTTGCACGATGGCAGCATCAGCATCGTGTGGGTTGAGACAGCACGGCAGCTAGCTGACTTCCTGACCAAGGCACTGAAGCGGGACTCGTTCAAGAAGGCTGTGAGTTCAGTCGGCGTACGTCCTTGAGTGGCTCTCTCTTTATCTCTGCCTGCGTCTCTGCGTGTCCTGGGGGAGTCTGTGTGTTGACCGTGTCTCTGCCCGCCCATGTGCACTACGCTTGTGAGTGATGGGGGAGTGTTGGTTTTTTGCGCTCATTGTGCTCCGTTGTGTCCTCCCGGCTTGTGTACATCGACGTGCAGATGACTTACGGCGAGACTCGACGCTGATGGAGTGTCATCCCGTGGAGCCGACGCACGCTGAGGTCGTCTCGCAGTTCGCTTGAGCCTCCTCTCTCCAGCGACGTGTTCAGCTCCATCGACAGGCCTCCTCGGCGGTCGCGCTGCCGGCAGTCACTGCCACCGCAGTCGCTGTCTGCATGCGTCCAGCGCGTCCTGTCGTGCATGCGTCGTCATGCGCTGCCTAGGGTCCCTGTTGCATGTTGCATGGCCCTGTTCGGCAGCATAAACCGTCGTGGGCACTGCCTGGGTTCAGGCTGCCATAACTCCTCGCTACTATTTTTCTAGCTGATTCTGACCGCACGGCTGCGTTCGCAGCGTCGGTATTATGGTATGGTCCAGTTTTCAGGCAAAACGGACGACGCCCGGGTTTTGGGCTGTCGGCCGTCTGGCAGGCCTCACCGAGAAAACCTGCCAGCCTGAAATTAGCTATTTTCTGATTGGCTGATGAACTGAGTAACAAGCTCTACAGAGCTGGGGGGGGGNGGGGGGGGGGGCTAGAACTTGGAGGGGTCCCCCATTGCTGTTCATTCTTCATTCTTAATCAGTTACATTCAGTTTTCAGCTGCTTTCTGGCGCTAACTCTGGCGCGCGCGTTTCTGAGTAACAAACCCAGAGCTTCCAGACTTAGACTCTAGAGCAGCAGACTGAGGGGGCAGCTGACTTAAGCAACGAGCGTGGAAGCCCGCACGCTGCATCAACAACGCTACTGCCCCAACCTGCTGCCTAGGCTTTTTATTTGACATAGCCGGTGCGGCTGCGTGCATCCGTGTCATGCGCCCAGTCACTGTCTGTGTAGCCATCAACAACGACGGACGGCTGTGCCCGGTAACAGAGACCGACTCGTGCAGTGGAAATCGCATATCGAACAACACGCAGCGCGGCCTCCATGTAGCACACCCGTGGGCACTGTGAGAACTCTGCAAGGAAGTTCACAGCGAAAGCGACGTCTGCTCGTGTGGTCGTGGCCAGGTACATCAAGGACCCTATGACGCGCAGGTAGTCGGTCACATCCACTGGCTCCCCCAGCTTGGACACATCCAGTGTTTTCAATAACCTCTGCCCGGCGGGCGTCATCGGCGTGGATGCTGAGGGCACAGACTCAAGGAGCGAGGCAAAGCGCTCCCCGAGGCTTCTGACATATGCAGCCTGGTGGACATGAAGAGCACGGTGAGTACGATCATGCTCAAGCTCCATGCCGAGAAAAACTCGAGCTGGGCCCAAGTCTTTCATCTTGTATGTGGACTGTAGCAGGGACTTCACAGTTGACACTGCCTCCCGACTTGGTGATGCAATGAGGAGGTCGTCCACATAGACGAGGACTGCGACAAACGGTGCAGAGTTGGGAGCGACAAAGAGAGAAGGATCTACTGTGCTACGACGGTATCCACCCTTTTCCAGGGTAGAGATGATCTCCTGGTTCCAACACCGTGGTGACTGCTTCAGGCCATAGAGAGCCTTGCGCAGTCTCCACACCCTGTCAGTGCCATCAGAGAATCCTGGAGGTTGCACCATGTAAATCTCCTCATCCAACTGACCGTGCAGAAAGGCGTTGTTGACATCCATCTGCTCGAGCTCCCAGTCATGGTGGGCGACAAGGCTCAGAAGGGCGCAAGCAGTGGTGTAGCGTCCGACAGGGGCAAACGGCTCGTCAAAGTCAACGCCAGGGACTTGTGAGAACCCCTTGGCGGTGAGACGTGCCTTATACTTGTCAAGCTCGCCATTGGGCTTGTACTTGCGCCTAAAGACCCATCGTGCATTGATGGCTTTGCGACTGCGCGGGAGATCGACCAGCTTGTAGACGGCGTGGTCGCCAAGAGCTCGAAGCTCATCTCGCATAGCAGCCTCCCATTGCTGGGAGTCGGGCACAGTGCGTGCCTGACGAACAGTAGTCGGGTCGGACGAGGGTGCAACAGCAACTGTCGTGTGACACTCAGCGACACTGCTGCGGATGACGGCTTCGAGAGCGCGCTCGTGCTCAGACCTGAGCAGCGTCTGCCCTAGGGCAGAGCTGGGATGGACCACTGCTGTGGCCAGGTCCAAGGCGTCCATGCCAGTCGGTAGCTTGACAGGCTGCTCTGGGTGGGACTGGACAGGACGGACGGATGGAGCGGCGACACTGGATGAACGAGAGGGGAGTGCGCGGAGACGCCCGCCACGAACAAAGGGCTCGATGGAAGCAGGACCAGGAGGGTCACCAGGCGACGGTGGAGCAGGGGTAAGCGGACTGGATGAAGCCGCTGAGGAGTGTGCAGGAGAAATGGACTCAGACGGAACTGGGGAGGACAACACAAGAGACGCAGGAGCTCCGAGGGAGCTGGACGACACGGACGGAGAAAGGGAAGGAGGCATAGTGCCAGACGACGAAGGCCCCTCCGAGGGTGGAGGCTGCGAGGAAGGGACAGCAGCAGGGACTACAGGGACAGCGGGAGCAGCAGACCCGGCGTCCCCCCGCAACCGAGAGAGCGGCATCGGGGAGGCGGCCGTCGAGTGACGACTGAGGTCACGAAGAAAGACAGACTCAAAGAAAAGGGCATCGCGGGACTCAATGACGCGCTGGCGCTCCTGGTCCCAGAAGCGCCAGGCTTTGGACTGGGCAGACACGCCCAAGAAAGGGCAGAGGCGCCCACGAGGGGAGAGTTTGCCGTCACGAAGGTCCTCAGGGAGCCAGACGGACGCAATGCTACCCCAGACGCGAGCGAGTCGCAGGTCAGCACGGGTCCCGTACCAACGCTCAAAATGCGTGACCGAGCGGGGGAGGGGCCCGTGCGGGACGCGATTCCAAACCCAGGTCATGTAACTCATGGCCTCAAAGGCGAACAGAGGAGGAAGACCGGACTCAGACAGAAGGGTACGGACCCCATCGGCAAGAGTCCGGTTCCAACGCTCAGAGACTCCATTTTGTTGGGGTGTGTAAGGAGCGGAGGTCTCCAAACACACCCCTTGAGATTCAAGGAACCGGGCGGTGGGACCGAGGAACTCACCGCCACGGTCGCTGCGGAAGACACACAGGGAGCGCTGACAAGACCGTTCAGCTTGGCGGAGCCACGACTCAATGACAGGAGGGACGTCACTCTTCTGGCGAAGAGCGAAGACCCAGCGATAGCGGGAGAAGTCATCAGTGAGGCACAAAACATAACGCCCAACACCCCCAAGAAAGTCATGGGAGAGAGGACCCATGACATCAGCGTGAACAAGAGCAAGGGGGTGGGAGGACCCGGAGTCAGAGGAAGCGAAGGGGGAACGATGCATTTTCCCTTGGGCGCAGTCGAGACAGTCTGAGGGACAGGGCGAAGGGAAGGTGGAGGGTGACAGCCCAACAGCAGGTTGGAGACGGAGCATCTGGAGATGGCATCAGTGTGAACATGGCCAAGACGACGATGCAAGAGTTGGATGTCAGCGGGCGAGAGGGATGGTGCAACGTGAGCAAGAGAGGAGCCAACAGAGTGGGGAACGGGAGCAATGAGTGGCACACGGTAGAGTTCATCACACTTCACCCCCCGTAGAACGATGCGACTAGTGGAACGAACGCAGACAGTGCCAACACCCCGACTGGCGAAGAAAACCATGCCTTGATTGTCAAGGGAGGGCACGGACAACAGACTGAGCTCCAAAGAAGGCACGTACAACACGTCGGGCAGAAACAAAACGCCACCGGGACCAACAAAACGGACAACGCCAACGCCCTAGGCAGGCAGCAACTGACCAGAACCAGTACGAACAAAGCGGAAAGAACCTGCGGGACCCAACGAGACGAACGCTGAGCGAAAGGAGGTCATGTGGTGGGTGGCCCCGGAGTCAAGAACCCAGAAGCCACCGGAGACACGAAGACCAGGAAGGATGCCACAGGTGGTAACATTGCCAATAGAGGGTGGAGCTGAGTCACAGACAGATAGGCAACGAGGAAGAGTGACAGACTGCCAGTGCTCAACCCACGGGACAGATGCGGACGGGAGCCCAAGAAAATGACCGGGGGGGTCCCCACGAAGGACAGTATCAGTGTGACAAGGGAGACCTTTGGCCAACGAAGACACACTCTCACCTCCCTGATCGCGGAGGTTAAGACGCTGGAGAAGAGACTGCTCTAGCTGGCACTCGCCATTGACGGACGCTGTGGAAGATGGAGGAGATGAACCCGAGGGAGGTGCAAACCACGGGGGTGGGATGTACGCTGAAGAAGGGGGCCCGGCGTACACGGGTGAACCGTAGGGCGATGGCCAACCCCACGGGTATGGGATGAGCGGTGGAGCAGTGGAAATGCCAGCGGTGGAGTAGACCTGTGCCGAGGTGGAGCTGACAGGTCGAGAGACGGAAGGGGAGCTGGAGTTGGTGGCGGAAGAAGATGGAGAGCCACCGGTGCGAGCCCAGTGCGCACGCATAGAGCGGGTCAGGCACAGATCGTCAGGAGGCACAGTGCACGCACGAGCAGAATGCGTGGAGGAACCACAGTTCCAGCACACAACCCCACCAGGGACACGGGATGGTGCAGTGGCCTTGCCCTTTCCGCGACCACGGCCACGCCCGCGCCCTTGGGAGGCGAGAGCGGTGGCCGTAGCTGCCGAGGAAGACAAGGATGTGGAGGAGGCGGCGGCAACCGATGAAGAAGCAGAGGAGGAAGCGGTGGTGGCTGCAACAACGCCAGCGACTGCAGCGCGGTGCAGTCGTTTGTTCTGAAGGCTGGTCCACCAAGCAGCGAGCCGGTCAGCAATGAAATCCCAGAGAGCGCCAATGCCCGGTGGGGAATCAGGAGGAACGGGCTGAGAAGCGAGACGCAGCAGCTCATCAGATTTGACGTCGCGGAGGAGGTCTGACAGCTCGAGAATCAACCCGTTGACCATGGTGTGGACAGCAGCGAGCTGGCCTGGCGCGGCTTTGCCGAGCTCACGAAGGAGCTTGAGCCCGCATGCCCAGTAGGCGTCAGCCGACTTGTCAGCACGAATTATGAGCGTGTGGAACTGCACAATGAGGGCACTCTGGGCTACCTGACCAGTGACTGTGGTGCGACGGCGAAGCATGGTGTAGGCACCAACAGGATCAGCTAAACGCTGCACGGCGGGATCGGCGTTGTAGGTACCGACCTCGTCGACAAGCGTCTCTGGCGCAGCAGCAATGAGGGCACGGACAGCGCGGGCAGACTCAGCAGCGACATGCGTAAAAGGTGCGACAGCTGGGAAATAGTATTCCCACAGACGCTCCCCCTGGGCCCAGGCGCTGAAGCGGGTTTCCCAGGAGGAGAAGACGAGGCCGGCGGACAGGACAGGCGGCTGCGAGAAAAAATCATGCTGGCGCGTGACAGGAGTGGGATTGGCAGCGGAAGGCGTGACAGCAGTGTTTCCGGCAGCGGTGCTAGAAGNCAATGAGGGCACGGACAGCGCGGGCAGACTCAGCAGCGACAGGCGTAAAAGGTGCGACAGCTGGGAAATAGTATTCCCACAGACGCTCCCCCTGGGCCCAGGCGCTGAAGCGGGTTTCCCAGGAGGAGAAGACGAGGCCGGCGGACAGGACAGGCGGCTGCGAGAAAAAATCATGCTGGCGCGTGATAGGAGTGGGAGCGGAAGGCGTGACAGAAGCAGCGGGTATGGAGGAAGTAGCCGCAGTGGTGCTAGCGCTGGCAGCAGCGGTGGGGACGGAAGCAGCAGGGAGGCGCTTAAGCACAATAGTTGCAACCTCATCAGCAAAGGCGGCGCGATTATCATCGGCAAGCTTGAGGCGGTCCTCAGCCTCGCGCTGCGCCTCGAGAGCGAGGCGCAGCTGGCGCTGCAGGTCAGCTATGACTGATTCGTCGTCACTCGGCATGGTGACGACGACGAGGTCCTGCCGGACAGATTTCGGCAGAGTTTCCGCTGCCCCAGTGGGCGTGGGAAAACTGGACGTGCCCAAGGCAGAAGGAATGTGTGCTGCAGGACAGCCCGGCCCCAATCAGACAAGCAAGAAAATCCCGCAAGAGAGGAAACGAGGCAAGGAGACAGAGCAGCAGCCGAGGACCCTCACAAAGCAGAAGGAGGTGGAGGTGCACGCAACAAGGCAAGGAGTGGTGGAACAGCAGCAGCGGTTGCAGCGAAGACAACGGAGACAGTGGATGTGATGGGGATTACCAGAGCAATCGCTCCGGTGGTGAGGACGGCTCCAAGAGTGGTGAAGGCTGCAACGATGGAGATGGCTGCTGTGATGACGGTGGTGACGGTCGAAGGAGCAGATGAGGCAGCAGCAACAGCACCGGAGGTGGAGGTACGAATGGAGGAAGCGGCCACAGACACGGCAGACGCAGCCGAGGCAATCGCGGAAGCAACAGCAGAGGCGGCTGCAGCAACCTCAGTAAAGATATCTGCAGCTGCGGCAGCCACCGGACCGGCTACAACGGCGGCTTCGGTGTATGACTCAGCAGCGCGTCCTGCCGAGGTCGAGGCGGAGGCGCAAGAAGCTCGGGCAGCGGCAGCAAGTGTGGCGGCGGTTGCTGCTGCAGCGTCTACTACCGCGAGGGTCGTGCGCGTAATCCTGGTGGCCACGGCAACAACGTCGTGACCTATGACAGAGGACACGCGAGCAGCTGCGGCGTCCACCCCAGCGCTAATGTGCGGATGCTCGACCCCCCCAGGAGAATGGGAAAGAGGTGAGCTTACCAGTATGGAGGGCCGCACTGGTTGCGATGGTAAGGTTGCCTCGACGAAGGCGACGACACGGTGGATGTGGCGTTGCCGTGCTGAAGCTCTCCCCTGAGTCGCCACCGAGATCCTCCCAGTGCGCCAGCGTGACGGCGACCACCACCAGACGATGGTGCGGAGACTGCTATAAGGTTGCATTGCCGATCCTCTACAATGCCGCTTGCTGCTCCTGTCATGTTGGTTATGCGGCTGCTGTGGTGCAGGTGCTGCTGCTACAGCCACTGCTGCTGTCGTGCTGCTACTGCTGGTAGTGCTGCTATTTGCTACGGCTGCTGCTGCCGTGCTACTGCTGAGCTGCTGCTGAGCTGCTGCTGAGCTGCTGCTGAGCTGTTTGCTGAGCAGCTGCTGATCTGCTGCTGAGCTGCTGCTAAGATGATGCTGCGCTGCTGCTAAGATGCTGCTGCGAAGCTGCTGAGTCGCTGCTGAGCTGCTGAGTTGCTGCTGAGCTGTTTGCTTACAGCTATTGAGTTGCTGCTGAGCTGCTGCTGAGCTGTTTGCTGAGCAGCTGCTGATCTGAGGCTGAGCTGCTGCTGAGCTGCTGCTGAGCTGTTTGCTGAGCTGCTGTTGAGCTGCTGCTGAGCTGATGCTGCGCTGCTGCTAAGATGTTGCTGTGAAGCTGCTGTTGAGGTGCTGCTACTGGGCGGTTACTGCGGAGCTGCGGAGCTAGAGCCACTGCTGCTGGGATGCTGCGAGGCTGCTGCTGCTGAGCTGCGGGAGCTGAGCCGTTGTTCACGTTGCAGCTGCTGCAAATGCTGCTAGGAGACGGCGACGGACCCCCCACGCTGCCGAAATATTTTTCGGCAGCGTTTCCCCCGCCCTAGTGGGCGTGGGAAAAATGGGAAGGCCATGGGAACACTTGTAGGAACCTGTTCCAACCCCACCCAACCCAGGAATAGAGGGGAGCCCAACCAGCAGGAGGAGGGGAAGACCGAAGAGCCTTGACGGCAGAATGCCGTCACCCGCTGCTGCTGAGGCTACAGCAGTCAGCTGCTGCTGTGCTGGTAGACTGTGACAACGGGGTGGATGCGCGGCGCCAAGAGTGGCCGTCGCGGGTTTGGCCCAGAATACGTGGGCGGCAGATCGATCCGTTGCCCGTCTTCCACGCAAACATCGCTCTGATACCAGTAAGCTGTTGTGCTAGACAAGTAAGCAGCAGCTGGGGTAATGCTAGGAAGACACCAAGCAAGCGACGGTGTTAACGTGGAAGTTAGAAGTGGAGAGGGAAAAATAATACAGTAACAAGTCACGGAGGTGTTACGTGCAGGTGGGAGCGAGCGAACGAGCGGGCAGCGAGCGAGCGGGCAGCGAGCGAGCGAGCACTGCAGCGAGCTCGAAACTGGAGGATTCGACCCCACCTGCCCACAGAACAATTTCCTAGCATAAACTAGGTCACCGTACAAGCAACAACCTGTCTAGAGAAGAAACCCGGTTATGCTCATGACCAACTGTGCACCAATGCATGTGAGAAATGCAAAAAAGTCTGACAAGCTCTGATTGAGCTTCTCCATGGCTCGTCTTCTCAGCTTCTAGTCACGACGTGTCAATCGGCGGAGTCATCTCTCACTGGTCAGTCACCAGCACCAGTGATGTGAGTGTGCAACGAGGCCAGAGGTCACTGTGTGATAATGACATGAATCCAACACCACCTACCCCCCCCCCAAAGTAATCATTGTCTAACTTTAGTGATCTATTCCCTGTCGGCAGGGCTGTAGTACCGCGGCATTTAGTACCGCAGTACTCAAGTATCGCAGTGTCAACGTACCACGGTATCAATTCTGCGATAACATGATTTTCTGGTACCTCAACACCGATACTGGTACCGCTACCGTGGTCCGTTCGGTATTAGTAGATTACTGCGGTATTCCGTGAGTACCGTCGTACACAGTATACCCTTGTTTAAAGAACGCATTCTACCATGGCACAAAATCAGTACCGTGGTACCCAGTGGAGGAGTATTGACTCTAATGGACAAGACCCTGACAAGTTTGTCAGAGGATTACATGTCTTCACATGAAAAAAGATGACCCCTGAGACAAAACGTCAATTTTGTTGGTTTTTTCGCATCTCTCATTGTGCTCCGTTGTGTCCTCCCAGCTTGTGTACATCGGCGTGTAGATGACTGACGGCGAGACTCGACGCTGATGGAGTGTCGTCCGGTGGAGCCGACGCACGCTGAGGTCTTCTCGCAGTTCGCTGGAGCCTCCTCTCTCCGGCGACGCGCTCAGCTCCATCGGCAGGCCTCCTCGGCGGTCGTGCTGCCGGCGGTCATTGACACCGCAGTTGCCGCTTGCATGCGTCCAGCGCGGCCCATCACGTCTCCATCGTCATACACTGCCTAGGGTCCCAGTTGCATGTTGCATGGCCCTGTTTGGCAGCATAAACATTGTGGGCACCATCTGGGTTTAGGCTGCCATAACTCCTTGCTACTATTTTTCTAGCAGATTCTGACCGCACGGCTGCGTTTGCAGCGTCGGTATTATGGTATGGTCCAGTTTTCAGGCAAAACGGACGACGCCCGGGTTTTGGGCTGTCGGCTGCCTGGCAGGCCTCACCGAGAAAACCTGCCAGCCTGAACTGAGCTATTTTCTGATTCGCTGATGAACTGAGTAACAAGCTCTACAGAGCTGGGGGGGGCCTAGAACTTGGAGGGGTCTCCCATTGTTGTTCATTCTTCATTCCTAATCAGTCATTATCAGTTTTCAGCTGCTTTCTGGCGCTAACTCTGGCGCGCACGTTTCTGAGTAACAAAACCCAGAGCTTCCAGACTTAGACTCTAGAGCAGCAGACTGAGGGGGCAGCTGACTTAAGCAACGAGCGTGGAAGCCCGCACGCTGCATCAACAACGCTGCTGCCCCAACCTGATGCATAGTTTCCTTTTTGGTATCAGAACCAGAGCGTAGCAGCAGCAGCAGAAGACTGGCGAACAGGTGCCAGAGAACGCCGGCGGACCTCCCATACGCGCCAGTGCAGGGGAAATGCTGCCGGATTCTTTCCGACAGCATTGACCCTCCTGGTGGCGGCGTCAGAATTTTTCCCACGGCCACTGGGCCAGGGGAAATGCTGCCGAAATTTTTCGGCAGCACTGACCCCCACGCGTGACGCGAGGAGGTGAGCGG
>SZWC01008048.1:56092-68912 GCA_023375785.1 Penium margaritaceum
GTCACGCTCTGCAACGCCTTGTCAAGGTCGTTGCATCGGCAGCTTGCCTCATGGGCGGCCAGGCGCTGTAGCTGGCGATCACGGTCAAGGTCCGTGATGCTCTGCCCGACGTGGGCGAGCAGGTTGGCGAACGCGAACTTGAGCTCTGATGTCGTCAGAGCATCGGCGATAGCCTCCAGGGCCTCGCGTTGTCCGTGCACCCTTACCCACTACAAGAGGGTACGGTTCGCGTACACGCCTCCAAGGAGTCCCACCTTTCGGAGGAGACTGTCGTCGGCGACGACGCTCGAGTGGGCACTGCCTTGCCCCATAGCGGCCGCATCGTAGGAAGGAGGGTCCGCCCCCATTCCTCCGAGTGGTGCCGAATCTCCACCACTGGTGGTGATCTTGAGTCGGCCTGCGGCCTTGGCAGCGAACTCCGCGAGCCTACGACGGTCATCGCGAATTGCCTTCGCGGCGATGTCGTCCGGCTCGTTCTCGCGGGAACTCCCCGTGTGGCTGCTTTCAACGCCCTTGCTGCTCTCGGTAGTCTCGCTGCCGTCGGCAGCTTCAGGCGATGCGGCGGGCGTCTTGCCCTTCTCGAGAAATCGGCTCGAGTTCGTCGCACGACGATGGCGATGGTCGCGATCTTCGTCGCCTTCGCCATCGTCGACGTCGTGCTCTTCGTCGGGGTCCTCCTCCGGAAGATCCTCCTCCATCGCGTCGTCCGACGCATGGGGGTCGCCCATGTGCACGTCGACGTGCTCGTCGAGCACCTTTGCGGCCTCCGCACGCTTCTCGGTGTCGCCGAGGTTGGCGTCGGTTGCCTTAGGCGGCACGGTTGCCTTAGGCGGTGCGGTTGCCTTAGGCGGCCCGGTTGCCTTAAGCGGTACGGTTGCCTTTGGGTTGGCAACCGTGCTCGCGGCGGCGGCTCCCAAAACTTGGAGTCCGCCAAGGACGTGTGGTGGAAATGTCACCACCTTGCCCTTGTTGGCCTTAGACGGTCCGGCACTTGCCATCTTGTCGCTTGTGCAACTAGCACGTGAAGATCGTTGTGAGGATCACCCCACAACGTTAAGGAGGAATCGCCTCCCACAAACTCTTTGCTCTCAGGATCGGTGAGGCAAGCGTAAATTCAATCTCTACTTTCCTAGGCCGCCACATCGGCACAAGGTCATGGATTTTGGAACTAGACTTCCTAAGCCGTGACTCACGGCGATTGGCAAGCACTAGTACCTAGGAAAACAGAAAATTACAATACAAGGAATTGACAAGAAGTGTGAGTACCGCTCACAAAGCTAGGACAAACAACAGAAGAGGAATTACACAATTCCTAGCAATCCCTCCAATCCTTCTTCTAGCTTCTTGTCTTCTTCCTGTCTTCTTGTCTTCCTTGGCCTCCTCTTGAGTCTACTTTGCGCGTCTTGCGCCCTTTGGCGGCGTCCTTCTTGAGCCGGCGGCGTTGGGGGGGCCGCCAAAAGTCCCCAAGTTGTCACCCTCCTTCTTTTTAGGGTGCTCTCAGGTCGTGAGAGTCCCTAAGCTTGGGGAGGGACGCTGTCCCAATTTTTGGATGAAGGAGGTTTGAGGGAGCCTTGAAAATGAGGAGGATTTTGTGGTTTTCGAGGTGGGAACTCCCCAACCCGCCCCACAAAAATCCTCCTAGCCTCTTGGAAGTGTGGAGAGGCTGGAAGAAAGTGGCTCCAACAAGTAGGATTTTTTTCCAGCTCTGCAACGCACTTTACGGCGCTTCAATCCATGAAGTATTGATGCCGTAGTCCCTTCTGGCGTTTCTGCTGCTGCTTGCAGCTGCCGGCGGCGTTTTATCTATGTCCTAGCCGCCGTTTCCGTCGAACCCTTGGTCGCGAGGGTCGTCTCGCTCTGGGAACCACTGTAACGGACTGAGTCTCCAGCTCCTGCTCTAAAGTCGTCGTCGGAGTTCGCAGAATGGCGTTCTCAGTCCGCGTCAGGGGGTTTACCCCCTTCGCAAGACTGAGGGGCAACCGTCATCAACGACCCAGAGCAGGGAGACTCGAATACTTCGAGTCTCCGGAGGCCCATTTCCGTTTTTAACCAAGCCCCTGGTTTTGGGACCCAAACCGGGGGTTTTTACCTCGAACTCGTGTGTTCGCACGAGTTATTTCGTTCGTTTTATGTCGAAGTTCGTCGTAAACGAACTTCGATTCATATTTTGTCGTTCTGGCACGAAATCGTCGCGTGCGAGGCACGCTGGCGATTTTGCGCCAGCGAATTTCACCTCACCCTCGCTCCCCCTATCCCTCGTCCTCTCTTGCTCGTTTGCAAGGAGGGCGAGGGGGGGGCGAGGGCACGAGGCCACGAGGCCTCGCCCTCGAGGCCCTCGTGGCCTCTCAGCCGCCGATCGGGCTGAGGCCGCGATCGGCGGCTGGTGGCTGGCCGGCCGGTGGCCGGCCGGTCACTTGGCCGGCCGCCGGTCNGCGCCAGCGAATTTCACCTCACCCTCGCTCCCCCTATCCCTCGTCCTCTCTTGCTCGTTTGCAAGGAGGGCGAGGGGGGGGCGAGGGCACGAGGCCACGAGGCCTCGCCCTCGAGGCCCTCGTGGCCTCTCAGCCGCCGATCGGGCTGAGGCCGCGATCGGCGGCTGGTGGCTGGCCGGCCGGTGGCCGGCCGGTCACTTGGCCGGCCGCCGGCCGTCCAGCCGGCCAGCACTTTGCTGGCCGGCGGCCAGCAAAGTGCTGGCCGCCGGCCAGCCCTCGCTGACGCGAGGGGTGGTGCGCAACCACCCCTCGCTTCAGCGAGGTGGGAGGGCCGAACCGGCCCTCCCGCTACATGGCATGTCCACCGAGAAAATTCTAGAGCACTCTGAACGGCACTGAGAGCACCCATAAATGTACGAGTGCAGTACCGAGACGTCAGCGTGTGCCTTCCACGTCAGGAAGCACACACAAAGTTGAAGGTCTCCTCATCGCACCAGTACAGGCTACCGGGTGCGTGGGTCTCGACCACCAAGAAAACTCCAACAACGGCAGACCAGCCAATCAGGCTGTAGAGACGCATCATCTGCATCACACTTATCATGTCGTAGCTGCTAGATAAGTCCCTAGACGATCCGGAGTCCCGTCGGGTGGTCACGATCTCCAATGCAGCCGCCACTCACCATGAGCTCCGAGTGGGTGGTCCACCACTTGCCGTCGCGCCGGTGCCTCCGGGGTCCGCATCGGGGACCATGCCGCCGCGCTCTCCTATACTGCTGCTCTCCTGACCGTCGCTCCTAAACGGGTGGAAGCCACACTCACCAACACTCCGCTTGGCTGACACAACTGTCAACATGCCGATGTCTGAGCGAAGGTAAGAAAGGATGGCTCAAGCAACCAATCATAGTGAGCACTGATCAAGCATACCACAGCACAGAGTCTCCTCGTGACAATGGTGCATCCCACCAAGTGCCCGGGTCTCGACCATACAAGAAATAAATCACGCACCTAAGTCTTAAACATCATGCAAGAGAGACAGAGAAACAAGGTCTCCTCGGGACCTCGGGAAATGTCTCCGGGTGTCCGGGTCTCGACCACATCATGAATGGCTCGTACATCAGACATGCAGGCAATGGGTCTCCACGTCACACCGGTAGAACCCACCAGGTGCGCGGGTCTCGACCAGCATAACCTCGAACCTAGCATCGTGCCGCACCCCAAGTAACCTCGCTCTCCTTAAAAGGCCAAAGCCCACACACCAACACCCCCCCTGGGCTGCAAAGGCTGACACCGCGAGTAAAGCTGATGGGTGCTCCCAATACAATCCCTGAGGAGGGAGCATGGCTCCCCCATGGCCACATTCCCCTACACTACAACAGCAAGGGTGACGACGATGCTGGTGAGATGTACTCGCATAGAACCCTCAGGAGCACCATCGTCACTGGCGTCGTCGTCGCTATCATCGTCACTGCTATCGTCATCTGTTGATGTGACTGCTGGGGCACTGAGGACCTCCTCCAACACAATCGTCTGTTGTATGGCTTCCAACTGCCAAGTTGCAAATCGTCTTGCAGCCTTTGTAGTGTCCGGGCGCGTGTGGAGCTCGACGAGCTCTAACGTAGCAGCCGACCGGCTGGCTGCATCTGCGGCATGTAGGCGGTCAGTCGCGGAATGAACCAGACGGTGGACCTTGATCATGTGCGTGTCGGCACGGGCCAGAGCCTCCTGCAGCTTTGCAATCTCACCCCGTAGGAAGGAGTGGAGCTTCCTGCTCGTCGCACAAGTCGACGTGCTCTGTGTCTGTCGTCGACTCAAGTGCCACCGGGCCACGAAATGCTGGTAGAGCGTGAGCGCAACACAATGAGTCACCACGTAAGTCATCTGGGGCTCTAGGAACTATTGTTTTGAAGGCACCTGTTGCTCGTGACAAACCTGTCGCTTGGCCGTCAGCTGCTGGCCGGACATCGCCATGTCAAGGCACACCTGCATCCGCCGTCACATTGCGGGCATCAAAGGTGCGGTCAGTGTTGTGGTGCTCCTCGCGACCCCTAGTGCGTAGCCCATCATCCACCCGTTGCTCGAGATCCGCCTGTCCGAGACCTGCAAGATGCAGAGACCACGCGGCTACCTTGAGACGCCTGTGTACATCCTCCACACATTTCATGACAACCTATCGTGCTGGATCAATCGCGGTGTACCAGCAGTTGCTGGCCTCCCAGAGCTCGGCCACGAGACTCTGCACGTGCGCCTCCATTCCAGCCATGGCTGCCTCCTGAGCGTCCATCGCGGAGCTCAGGCGCTCAGTGCAGGTGCTCGTTGTCGTTGTGTCATTGGCTGGAACCGCCATGGTGTCAACAACGCTGGTCAAAGGATCCCTCAGCCGGAGATCCAAAGCTCGCTCTGCGTCCTCGACTGTGGCTGTTGCAAGCTCATCAGGTGTCACTGACGTATCACACACACGGAAGCCTGCCATCGTATATGGGTCATCCTGTGCTCGTGCTATACCTCTTGCAAATACGGCAGCACACTAGGCCTCTACGTCTGTCAAAGACTCTGCGCTTGACCAATCCCCCATGTACGACTCGTCATCCTCACAAGGGGCATCAGTCCCCTCCTGGTTGTCGGCCACATGCTCCTGTCAGCGAGCACTATCCCCTGCATATATCGCGTGCTGTCCTGTGGTCATCAATGAGCACTCCAACCCCCCACCGGCCGACGGATTGGGAAAAGCCAAGAGGGAGTGGTGCACCAACCCCATGACCGAGGACGAGGGAGACGGCTCTGCTGCAACTCCTACCACCGCCATAGTAGATACTATCGTCCCGGCCATTGTCAAGGTATCAACGGCCTCTGCTACCTCTCCTACTCCCTCTGCCACATCCGCTGCAATCTCCAACTCGATCTCTGAAGCTGACTCAGCGTCAGACCACTCCTCCTCGGACGAACAGTCCTCCACCATAGCGAGATGATGCACCAACTGAGTGTGTCGTGAGTCTTCGTCTGATGCCTCAGTCCTTGGCTCCAAGGTAGTTGTCGACGGACACTCCATTTCGCGTCCAACACAGGTCAGACACGAAACGGCAAGGGTTTGGCTAAACGACATGAAATAGTGTCAAATGTGCTTCCATTCATAAACACATATATATATATATATATATAGAGAGAGAGAGAGAGAGAGAGAGAGAGAGAGAGAGAGAGAGAGAGAGAGAGAGAGAGATGACAACTGAGCAACAATCAGCCTAAATAGTTGCTGGCCGCCTAGAGTTGCTACTGGCGGCGGTATGTTTGTACCTGCTCAAACTGGCTTAAAACCACGGTTTTGGCCTTAACTCACTGCTCAGGTGTCNAGGGAGAGAGAGAGAGAGAGAGAGAGAGAGAGAGATGACAACTGAGCAACAATCAGCCTAAATAGTTGCTGGCCGCCTAGAGTTGCTACTGGCGGCGGTATGTTTGTACCTGCTCAAACTGGCTTAAAACCACGGTTTTGGCCTTAACTCACTGCTCAGGTGTCGTAACTACCCGCTGTCTCCACTAGAACGTTCAGAACGACGAGCTCCACGCAACAGACTCACCCAAGGTGGGTTTGCATCATCCAAACAAGCATACCAAGCAAGATAAGGAAATCAGCCAAAATGGTCTGTCCACCGATAAAACTCTAGAGCACTCTAAACGGCACTGAGAGCACTCATAAATGTACGAGTGCAGTACCGAGACGTCAGCGTGTGCTTTCCACGTCAGGACGCACACACAAATTTGAAGGTCTCCTCATCACACCAGTACAAGCTACCGGGTGCGTTGGTCTCGACCACAGAGAAAACTCCAACAACGGCAGACCAGCCAGTCAGGCTAAAGAGACGCATCATCTGCATCACACTTGTCATGTCGTAGCTGCTAGATGAATCCCTGGACGATCCGGAGTCCCGTCGGGTCGTCACGGTCTCAAATGTGACCGCCACTCACCATCAGCTCCGAGTGGGTGGTCCACGACCTGCCAATGCGTCGGTGCCTCGGGGGTTCGCATCGAGGACCATGTCACCGTGCTATCCTATACTGCTACTCTCCTGAGCGTCGCTCCTAACTGGTGGAAGCCACACACACCAACACTCCGCTTGGCTGACACAACCGTCAATGTACTGATTTCTGAGCAAAGGCAAGAAAGGTTGGCTCAGGCAACCAATCATAGCGAGCATCGATCAAGCATACCACAGCACATGGTCTCCTCGTGACAATGGTGCATCCCACCAAGTGCCCGGGTCTCGACCATGTAAGAAATCAATCATACACCTACGAATCAAACATCATGCAAGAGAGACAAAGAAACAAGGTCTCCTCCTGACCCCATAAAATGTCTCCGAGTGTATAGGTCTCGACCACATCATGCATGGATCATACACAACACACGTAGGCAATGGGTCTCCGCGTCACACCGGTAGAACTCACCAGGTGCGCGAGTCTCGACCAGCATAACCTCGACCCTGGCATCGTGTCGCACCCCAAGTAACCTCGCTAACCTCAAAAGAGTGTCATGCCAAAGCCCACACACCAACACCCCCCCTGGGCTACAAAGGCTAACACCGCGAGCAAAGCTGATGGCTGCTCCCAACACAATCCCTGAGGAGGGAGCATGGCTCCCCCATGGCCACATGTGCCTACACTGCATTAGCAAGGGTGACAACGATGCAAGTGAGATGTACTCGCAAGGAGCCTCACCCCGAGGTGCCATGGTTGCTGGCATTATCGTCGCTATCATCGTCACTACTGTCGCCATCTGACGATGTGACTTCTGCAGTGCTGAGGGCCTCCTCCAAGATAATCGCCTGTTGTATGGCCTCCAACTGCTGAGCTGCAAATCGCCTCGCAGCCTGCGCAGCGCTAAGGCGCGTGTGGAGCTTGACAAGCTCTAACACAACAGCCGACTGGGTGGCTACATCTGCGGCATGTAGGCGGTCAGTCGTGGAACGATTGTGGCGGTGGACTTTGATCATGTGCGTGCCGGCACGAGCCAGAGCCTCCTGCAGCCTCGAGGTCTGACCCCGTAGGATGGAGTTAATCTGCGCCTGCTCCTCGCACAAGTCGGCGTCCTCTACGTCAGTCGTCGACTCAAGTGCCACCGGGCCAGAAAGTGCTGGTAGAGCGTGAGCGCAAGATAATGAGTCACCGCGTAAGTCGTCTCGGGCCATAGAAACTACTGTTGCAAAGGCACCTGCTGCTCGTGACACACCTGTCGCTCGGCCATCAGCTGCTGGCCGGACGTCGCCATGTCTAGGTACACTTGCATCCGCGGCAACGTCAAAGTCATCAAAGGTGCGGTCACTGCTATGGTGCTCCTCACGACCCTTGGTACATAGCCCATAATCCACCTGTTTCTCGAGATCCGCCTGTCCGAGACCTACATGATGTAGAGACCACGCGGCTGCCTCAAGATGCATGTGTACTTCCTCCACACACTCCATGACAGCCTGTCATGCTGGATGAATCGCGGTGTAATAGCGGCTGCTGGCCTCCTGGATCTCGACTACAAGCCTCTGCACTTGCAACTCCACTCCAGCCATGGCTGCCTCCTGAGCGTCCATTGCAAAGCTCAGGCACTCGTCGTCACTGTGTGGTCTGCTAGAACCACCATGGTGTCAACAACGCTGGTCAAAGGAGCCATGAGTCGGATATCCGCAGCTCGCTCTGCGTCCTCGACCGTGGCTTCTGTAAGCTCATCAGGTGATGCTAACGTATCGCACACACGGACGTCTGCCATCGTATATGGGCCATCATGTGCTCGTGGTATAGTTGCTGTAAATACAGAAGCACACTGGGCCTGTATGTTTGTCACCGACTCCGTGTCTGACCGATCCCCATGTACGACTCGTCATCCTCACAAGGGGTGTCAGTCCCCTCCTGGCGGTCAGCCACATGCTCCTGTTGTTGAGCACTATCCAGTGCATCAATCATGTGCTGTCTTGTGATGGTTGGTGAGCACTCCACCCCCCCACCGGCCGACGCACGGGGAAAAACCAAGAGGGAGTGGCGCATAAACCGTGCGACCAAGGACGAGGGAGACAGCTCTGTTGCTACTAATGCCATAGCCATAGTATCTGTTATCGTCCCGGCCATCGTCACGGTATCAACGGCTTCTACTACCTCTCTTACTCCCTCCGCCACATCTGTTGCAATCTCCAACTTGGTCCCTGAAGCTGAATCAGCGTCAGACCACTCCTCCTCGGACAAACAGTCCTCCACCATAGGGAGGTGATGCACTAACTGAGTGTGTTGTGAGTCTCCGTGTGCTGCCTCAGTCCTTGGCTCCATGGTAGTTGTCAGCGGACTCTCCATCCCCCCGACGACCGACACACTGTCAGAAGGTGGGAGGGGGTGACACACCAATCTTGCAAGCGGAGACAATGGAAGCGGCTCCTCGGCAACGTCCATCACTGCTAGTGATGTTATTTACGGCAACGCTACTACTGGCTGGGCACGTCTAGCCTATCAAGCCATCCGCTATCTCGCTCGATGAGTGCATGCATGAGGGATGTCGGCAGAACTGACGGCTAAGATAGCGACGGGGTTGGGGGTGGGGATGACACTGACTGACTCCAAGACAGAGCGGAGGGCGTCGGATATGGAGCTGAGGTAGGGTGGCGAGGTACCGGCAGGTGACGACACTGGAAGAGGTGAGGATGGCGAGGAGGGAGGCAAGGATGTCTACAGCGGTATGGTAGCAACGGCCCGCTCAGATAGTACATGGTTTGTGAGCTGTTGCACCATGCGCTTTAGACTCTGGAGCTCTGCATACAACGCCGCCATAGCTCCATTGAGGGGTGCTACGTAATTGGTTGGCAACGTCTTTGAGTACGATAGTGAAGACAAAGGGCGGGTCTGTATCCAAGGTGGTTGCCACAACGCAGTACGTTGGCGACACTGGCACCATCCATGGTGCTGATCCCCACAATAGTAGCAAGCAAAGCCATTGGACGCCTGAGGCGTATGCCACAACTGAAACTGCCACTATGGACATGACGCGTGTGACATATGTAGAGCCGGTGCCAACCACAGCACCGACTGCGCTCCCTGCCACGGCAGTCTGCTCATCTCCGGAGCTCGGCGTGGGTGAGTGCACACGACACCTACTCCCGCTGGCACAAGGCCACAGGTGGAGGTGAGCGATCAAAGCACAATCTCTCAGTCGTGCTGCAACGTCGTCACGAGGACGGTCACCACCGCGCTAGTGGTGTGCTGCTGTGCGTCTCAAGTGTGCGACCTCGAGTCTCCTTCGTACTGACTATGCACCGGGTGTCGTCGTCAGGCGACGACTGTGGCCTCAAGCCACCTTCGCTACTGCTACTACCGCTACAACTCTTGCGGTGGATGCTACTACAGCGGTTCCTGTCGTCAGGCGACAGTGGTGGCCTCAAGCCACACCTAAAAGGTAAAACACACAAAAGAACACAAAAACTCTTTTTGTTTTTTTTTGGGTTCACCAAATGCCCGGCGCGAGTGGGGTACCCCTTCTCGGGGTCTTACTCAAATGCCCCACTTGAGGACCCCCCTAACGTCTTTCTCCCCCTTTTTCTTCAAGCGTCACCTCCTCGGATGCCTCTTCTGGGATTGTTTTTGGGTGCCCCCTTGAGTACCTCCCCCTGTGCTCTCCCCCTCCCCCCCATTTTTTTGGTGTGTAGGCTCGAGCATCGCCTCGAGCAAGCCCGTCAAGCTTGCTTTCTTGGTAAGCCTATCGAGCGAGCTCACTCGCTACAAGCAAGCAGCTTCATGTTGCTTGCTCGCAACGCGAAACTGCAATGTAGCTTCGCAGGGCGAGCAAGCAGTAGTAGTGGCTGGTGCTACTACAGCTGCCAATTCTGCACAGGCCGCTGTTGCTGTTGTAGCCTGTGTGAGCAGCTGTGGCCGCATGCTACAACTGCCTACCGGTGCTGCCGCTTGTCTTGCTACTACCGTTGCACCTGCTACACGTCGCTGCTGTTGCTACAGCTGTTTGCCGTTGCTGTAGCTATTATTACTCACTACCACCTGCTGCCTGGTGCCGTTGTTGTTGCAGCTGGTTGCTGTCGCCGCTACTGCTGTAACTACTTGCAGCGGTCACCGCTCATGCAGCTGCTTTTCGCTACTATTGTTGCACCGGCGCCTGCAACAGCACTCGCACAACTGCTTATGATGCTATGGCAGCAGTTCTAAGTTGCAGCTATGCTACACCGCAGTTGTGTGTTGCTACTACTACTGCTACTGTTATGCACTACGGCTGTTGCACGCTGTTGCGGCCGTGCGCCACTGCTATACTACTGCTCTGCTACGCAACTGCTATTGCTTCTACTACTACAGCTCAATGCTGCTCCTTGCTACCACTGCCCGCTACCGTTGCTGCGTGCGCTGCTGTGCGCAACTCTTGATGTGTGCTGCTACTGCTACGCATTGCTACTAGCGAGCGCTACTGCTCCTACTGCCCATCGCCACCTGTTGCGGCTGCGGCCTTATGCTGCTTCTGCTAACGCCAATGCTTGCAGCTCCTAGCGGCTACCGCCAGCTGCAGTTGTCACCTGCTAATGCTAGCGGCTGCTGTTGATGCACTCTCACGTACTGAAGGTGGGTGACGTCTCCAACAGTCGGTTGCCGTCAACAAGTCCTAGTGGATCGGCTGCCGCGGTGATGCTCAATGTTGCTACTCTACTGTGTCTCTACTGCACAACTCGGCAACAACTGTCTCGCTGCTTTGATACCATGAGACAATTCTAGGAAGCTTCCTAGCATGCTTGCCACTGACTGGGCATCAACGCTCTGTCAGTTCGCGGCGTCAACACAGGTCGGATGCGAAACGTCAAGGATTTGGCTAGACGACACGACACAATGTCAAACGTGCTTCCATTACTAAGCACACGAAGAGAGAGATGACAACTGAGCAACAATCAGCCTATATAGTTGTTGGCCGCCTAGAGTCGCTAGGGGTGGCGGTACATTTGTACCTGCTCAATCTGGTCTAAAACCATAGTTTCTGCAGTAAGTCACTACTCATGTGTCAAAATCACCAGCTGTCTGCACCAAAACGTGCAGAACAATGAGCTCAATGCAACGGACCCACACAAGGTGGGTTCGCATCATCCAGACACGAATAGTAAGCAAAACAAGGAAATCGGCCAAAACGGCCTGTCCACCGAGAGAACTCCAGAGCACTCTGAACTGCACTGATAGCACCCATAAATGTACAAGTACAATACCGAGACCTTGGTGCGTGCTTTCCACGATAGGAAGAGCACACAAAGTTACAAGTCTCTTCATCGCACCGGTACAGGCTACCGGGTGCGTGGGTCTCGACCACTGAGGAAACTCCAACAACGGCAGTCCAGCCAGTCAGGTTGTAGAGAAGCATTATCTGCGTCACACCTGTCATGTCTTAGCTGATGGATAAGTCCCTGGACAATCCGCAGTCCCGTTGGGTCGTCACGATCTCCAATGCGGTCGCCGCTCACCATTAGCTCCGAGTGGGTGGTCCACAACTTGCCGACGCGCCGGTGCCTCCGGGACCCACATCGGGGACCATGTCGTCGTGCTCTCCTGTACCGTTGCTCTCCTGGCCGTCGCTTGTGACGGGTGGAAGCCACACACACCAACAGCCGGTAAAAGGAATGTTTCTTGTTTGCAAAATGGGATATGTGTTATGGGGAAATTTCATGAATTGTACCATAAATGCAAGTGTCGACGCACTCGAGCAATTGTGTATTCTAGCACCAAGCACAATGCTAGTGGTTCCAACATTTTTGGTAGAAGCTTTGGAATAAAAGAAGATTTTTCAATTTGGGACAAGTTGGGGGTTTTTATTCAAGGCTAAGTGTTGCGCTAGCGGAAGTGAAGTGGTTCACAGTTGAAATCGGAGTTTGTCCCTTTTCACAAGACTGGGGTCCATTGGGTATTTAAAAAGAAGCGGAAATTATACTTTGTTGCTAAAAGTGTCGAATATCAATAGTGTATGTACAAATGGCGAGAGCGAGAGATTGAGGCTCGGTCAAGGTGTTTTGCATTTTGGCGGTCCGCGTGATGCGACGTCGTGTTCTGATTCGTGGGCTCGAGAAGTCCCTTGTTGGTTCGATGGGGGGCTTCAAGGTTTAACTTGGGGTTCGCAAGATCTGTCAAAGTTTCTCGAGAGATCGTCGCTCGTAGTCTCAAAGTATCGAGTAACACTGTGAATAGGTTTCGGTGAGTTCGGGAAATGACCAGAAAGTGGTCGTCATCGCGCGAGAGTTCTGGGGTTTTCGGCGGAATTCCCCTCGAGTGCCAAAAAAGACTGCCGCGACTAAGTAGCGGAGTATACCAGGAGCGACAAAGCACAAAATAGGTCGCTTGTGAGCTTAGGGACTCGTGTATGCCCATCAGCATAACAACCCCCCCCCCCCCTAGCC
>SZWC01008048.1:76342-96342 GCA_023375785.1 Penium margaritaceum
TATGGTGAGTGTATGAGGAGAGTTTATGGGGAGATGGGTGCTAAATAAACACTAGTGTATAATGTTGTGATTCATATGTGTAAGTGAATCCAGGGGGGGAGGTAGGGTTGTATGTGGTGAGTGTATGGGGGGAGTGTATGTGGAGATGGGTACTAAGTGTACACTAGTATAAAATTTCGTGATTCACATGTGCATGCGAATGGGGAGGGGGGGTGGGAGGGGGAGTATACATGGTGAGTGTATGAGGGGACTGTATGGGATGATAGGTGCTATATGCACAATAGTGTACAAAAACTGTGATTTAAATGTGCAAGTGAATGTGGGGGGAGGGGGGGGTTGTATGTGATGAGTGTATGGGAGGAGTGTACGTGGAGATGGGTGCTCAATGTACACTAGTGCATAATTCTATGATTCATATGTGCACGTGAATTTGGGGGGGAGGATTGTATGTGGTGAGTGTATGGGGGGTGCTGGTGAAGTAATGTGGATTCTTGGAAGGTGCATTTTAAGGTACGTGGAGTATGTGTATGCCCTGGAAGCTATTATACACTCACCACGTACAAACCCCCTCCCCTTTCCCTTCCTCCCCCCTCCCTCATTCGCTTGCACATCTGAGTCATAGCATTACACACTAGTATACAGTTGATACCCATCTCTACACGCACTCCCCTCGTACAATCCCCACATACACCCCCCCCCACATCACTTGAACATCTAAATCACAATGTTAAACACTGGTGTAAATATAACACCCATCACCCCATACACTCCCCACATACACTCACCATATAGACCCCCCCCCCCCCCCGCTCCCCTCATTCACTTGCACATGTGAATCACAACATTATACACTAGTGTATGTAGGGAGTGCATGGGGAGAGGTGTGCAAAACATAAACTAGTGTATAATGTTGTGATTCACATGTGCAAGTGAATGTGGGGAGCGGGAGGGGGGGCTTCTGTATGATGAGTGTATGAGATGAGTGTATGGGATGATGGGTGCTAAATGTACACTAGTGTATAATGTTGTGATTCATATGTGAAGGTGAATGTGAGGGGAGGGGGGGGGTTGTATGTGGTGAGTATGGGGAGAGTGTACGTGGAGATGGGTGCTAAATGTACACTAGTGTGTAATGTTGTTATTCATATGTGCAAGTGAATGTGTGGGGCCTGGAGGGGGGGGGTCTATATGGTGAGTGTACATGGGGAGTGTATGGGGAGATGGGTGCTAAATGTACACTAGTGTGTAATGTTGTTATTCATATGTGCAAGTGAATGTGTGGGGCCTGGAGGGGGGGGGTCTCTATGGTGAGTGTACATGGGGAGTGTATGGGGTGATGGGTGCTAAATGTACACTAGTGTTTAATGCTGTGATTCGGATGTGCAAGTGAACGTGGGAGGGGGGTTGTATGTGGTGAGTGTATGGGGGGAGTTTATGTGAAGATGGGTGCTAAATATTCACTAGTGTATAATGCCGTGATTCATACATACAAGTGATTGTGGGAGGGGAGGAAGGGAAGTGAAGGGGAGGGGGGGTTCTATGTGGTGAGTGCATGGGGGGAGTATATGAGGAGATGGGTGCTACATGTACACTAGTGTAATATGCTGTGATTCAGATATGGAAATGCACGTGGGGGGGTTGGGGGGGAGGGGAGGGGGCCGTTGTATGTGGTGAGTGCATGGGGATACTGGTCAAGTGACGCGGTTTCTTAGAAGGTGCCTTTCTGTGTACGTGAGGTATGTGTATGTCTTGGAAGTTGCCATCCGGTGTATGTGGGGTATGTGTGTTTCCTTGAAGTAACCTTTCTATACGGTGTACAATGTACACTGGAAAATGAGTGTACAATTGGAGGGTGATTGGTCATAATTGGCCCCGCAGAAGTGAGGCTGCAAGGCTCGTCTTCTGTTTGTCGAAGTGAACTCTAGCAGCAGTGAAGTATACCTGCAAACTTGTCAGGAAGATCCTAAGCATTGGTCCCTTGGAATTTGCAGGATCGAACGGCTCATGAAGCCCTGTACGAGTTGAGGATTTTCCGATATGGAGTCAATCAGAAAGTACCGCTTCTCGCGCTTTTGAGTCACGGATTTTGGCGGCGTACTGTTGCAGTTGCTCGACAAGCATTTGTTGAGACGCTTCCATCTATGCCAGCCGGCCAGTCAGCTCTGCGATCTTGTCTCGTGTCGTCGATGGAGTTGTATTGGTCGGTGGTGCAAGACGAATGGGCATGTCAGGCGCGCTTGCCTCCGGACTGGATGTGCGAATCGAAGTGCAAGCCGTCATCCGCTTATCCTCCTCAATGAGGCTAAAGGTTCTTTGCAGGGTACTTTCCGCCATTGCCGGTGTCTTCGCCGGTTAGCGCTACTTGTCACCGGGTGCGCTCACTCCGTGCTCCGTCTTCGTCGCGAGGTCTGTAAACTTCTCACCGGTGGAGATGCACTAGAAGACATGTGCGGATCTCGGGTCGATGTGGGAATTAATCTTGTGCTCCACTCGGGTCGATGCGCTCTGATACCGAGTGTTACGCTGGCAGAAGTGAAGTGGTTCACAATTGAAATCGGAGTTTGTCATTTTTCACAAGATTGGGGTCAATTGGGTGTTTTTGAGAAGCGGGAATTATACTTCATTGTTACAGGTGTCAAAACTCGATAGTGTATTAAAAAATGGCGAGAGCGAGAGAATGAGGCTCAGTCGAGCCGTTTGGCACTTCGGCGGTCCGCGTGATGGGACGACGTGTTCCGATTTATTAGCTCAAGAAGTCCCTCATTGGTTCAATGGGGGGCTTCAAGGATTAATTTGGGGTTTGTGAGATTTGTCGTTGTTGCTCGAGAGATCGCCGCCCGTAGTCTCAAAGTATCGAGTAATGTTGTGAGTATGTTTGGGTGAGTTCGGGAAATGACCGGACAGTGGTCGCCATCGCGCGAGAGTTCCGGGGAATTTGGCAGAATTCCCCTCGAGCGTGAAAGAAGACTGCCGTGACTAAGTCGCGAAGTATACCAGGAGCAACAAAGCAAAAACTAGGTTGCTTGTGAGTCTGGAGACTCGTGTATGCCCATCGGCATAACACCCATTGTCAATGATTTCAAATTCATACATACAAGGGCAAAAACAAGAATGAGACATGCTTGAGATCTTAGGCACTTGAGCCGAGTGGCCCATGCAACGTTGCATTCTTAGAGGCTGCTTTGAGAAACTCTGTTGCAAAGTCGAGAGGTTTTGAGAATATCATATTGTGTCTTCATACAAGTGAAGCATTGTTGAGAAGTTGATCCAAAAAACTGGTGTCTCAAAGTGCCCTTTGTTGTGCCTATACCACAGTGGAATGCGGTGATGTCGATGTTAGAGGTGCGGAAGTGTTTGCACAACAACCACAAGCCTACAAAGACATGGTGCTACCACCCCAAATCACCACATTTTCAGCTATTGAATTCGGAGCAACAAAATCATGGCATGAATATGTAGGATTAACCAAAAAGTATCAAAAGATAGGTGAAGCTTGTACTTATCCTTAGAAAATTCAGCAGCGTCGACCAAGTTATCTGAACCTTCTTGCACAAAACACTAGTTATCATGGCAAAGTGCCAAAATTCCCTTAGACAATTAGTATAAAAATCTGGATGTTAAGGCAGAATGGTCGTGAATGTAAACATAGATCACACGCAAACTTCATAAATTGTGTACGCCAAGGACGTAAAACCTCCCCCCTTATAATTGTGAGATCCTAGCACATTGCAAGTCGTTATACTATGCCAGCTAAAACAACCATTAACTTGTTGATCGACGCCCCATGGATTTTCATGCGACTCCAATCTATGTTGCATCCTAGCCCTACCACTGGATGAGGTATTTTTTTCTTTACCTTGCTGCCAATATTCAGGAACACCATTGAATTTGTATTCCATGCCCTTGGCTCCTTCCACGGATTGTGGCAGAGGTACATCTTAGCCAGGGAACTGCTTGCTAGGGTCTCGATGGATTTTGAGCCATTTGATGTGGAACTTCAGGTGGATAGTCATGCTATTAGAGAGGCGGAGGTATGCAACATGTGTACACATTCCTTCACTTGTGGATGGCCCCAACCACTCAGGTTTGAAATTCATGCACTCCTATCCTTGTAAACTAACACTTGCTAAGTTAAGAAAAGATGTGATGAACAGCGTGGAACTCAATGACTGTCCCATGGTTGTTGGCTGCTCACTTCGTGATCGCTTGAGTCCTAAAAATGATATTTCAAGCTTTGTCTAGCATGCTTTTCATGACCTTGCTACCGGATGTCGACTACTGGTGCATTTCTTGAGCTTTGCAAACCTGCCAAAAGTTGTGGGCAGTTGGTCATAAATCACCTAGAGAGGATGTTTTCCCGAGACTATGTAGGTCGTTAACTTGTGTGCAAGCTAAATACTTGGCAACTGGATTGCCTCATTAGTGCCATGTGGCTTAAATAGAGTTCAACTTAACTACTTGTCTTATTGATACAATCAATGCGCCAATAGCCCAATTTGACTGGAATAGTAGGTCATCAACTTTTACCAAAATCTTTGAATGGCCCTCCCACGTCCGTTGCTTAAAATTAAGGGGTGAACATTGTGTAGCCAGACGGAATGGTCCAAGAGCAACCATGTTTGTAGTTGGGATTCAAATAGACATATAAAAAAACTGACTACCAAAATGATTATGTCAAAGCCCTTGGTGAATTTGGAAAACACATCATGAAGTCCATGGAGATTTATGAGCATGGTTGATTGGTAACAATAACGCTAACAACAAACCCAGAGTTTGATTCATTTCCAAACATTAATTTGGGCACCCACTAATCATTTCCTAGTGTTTTGTAATTTCATTTGCATGTTTTCCCACTAGTAATAATTTGTGGGCTTTTTCAAGATCTTGTCCTCATCAAAGAGTCCAACTGCATGGTTCAATGAACCAAAACAAAAAATTGTACCCACTAAACTCCTCTTAACCTTTCCGGAAAAAGTTCACAAGGCGTGGGTCTTGTGTGATATGTGACATGCTTTTCTTGGCCATCAAACTTGGTTGCAAACCTGGAGCAGCCATCGTACATGTTTTTCTAGGTCAGTACTAAATGCCGTGGTCGGAGTTTGACTCAAGGAACTCCATCCATCTTGTTGTTGGGGACTCTACGTTGGCTTAGTCTTGTATTCTGTAGGTGCACGGTGATGGGTTTTTATAGCACACTGCTTGTATACCAGATTGCATTGACTTGTCTTGAATGCTTGCACAACATCCAACATTTTTTTTTTCACAGGCATGTGGTTCTATAATGGCCTTTGTGTTTTTCTCAAGATAAGGCTGATTATTTCTATCTCCACCGCTGTTGACAAAGGGGAGTATGGCTCTAATTGCTTGGTCTGAAGCCTTACGAATCAAAGTGTACTCAGTGTCCTCTTGTGTGAATTTCAGGATGATTCTCAAATAGTTGAACACTTCTTGTTTTCTACCTCCTCAACTCCACCCGTTGATTTTACGAGTGAGATACAAGGGAGGCATCCATGCTCTTGTGCAACTATGTTAAAATCAGTAGAAGTGAAGCCATTCAAATACTTGGATGTCTCAAACATCGATGGGCTATGGCCAATCGGTAACCGCCTCCACTTTCTCAGGGCCCATTATGCTTCAACCACCACTGAGGATCTGGCCCAAAAACTTGATAAAAAGGTGACCGAAGTCACATCACAAGAGTCTTCCATTGAAATTCTGTATGAAAAAACATCGAGAAAGTTTTGGAAGTATATGTCGTAATCCGTTTCTGTGCATTTGTGTACTAGTTACACAAAAACTAAGTCCTCAAATAAGGAAGGACTAGAAAATATTGATCATCGCCACTGGAAAGGTTTAAAGGGAATGCGTGAGATCAAGTGGCATAGTTCTAAAGTCAACAATTGTATACAGTGTTTGGAATACTCTATTTCCATGGCCTTATCATTTGCATGTATTTGATTGTTTTCGTTGCGTATGTGAATTATGAAGAAATTTCTCACTCCTTGTACTTGGTCAAAACGTCCACTTAATCTCACAAGGGGACAACGGCTCTTGATAGTAGTATTCTTCAGCAACTTGTAGTCCATGCCTGTTTGTATTTTATGGTAGTTCTCTTTGAATAATCCCACTAGACTTTTCTATGTTGGTGTGGATGGCATGATGAACCATTGAACGCCATCTTGTTTTCCTTTTGCGAAGCTCACCTAGTTTGTGGTCCCTCACCCAATAGGTACCCTTGAACATCAATGTATTGTCTAGCTTCACATCGATAAGATGAACAACGATCCATTCTTTAGGTGATTCCATGGATAGTCTGCCACAAATAAGTCCTACTGAACAATGTGACAAAACTCGTTTAGAAAGAGTGTAAACTTCCTAGAAGGTGAGGCCAATAAGCTTGTTGAGTTTGTCACTTTTTGTATAAATATCTTGCTCCTCTCTCATTGCTCCTAATGTACTAGCCATGCCTACACTACATATTGTAAGTATTACATGCCCATGTTGGGTGATACCAACATTAACTACCCCTCATGTTGAGGTATAGATATAGATATAGTATAGGTATATACTCTCGCCTAAACTTGGAAAGAAAAAAATTTTAAAAAAATTGGGACCGGTCCATAATTCTGTTCTGACTCACTCGGGACTGGCCCATAATTTCAGATAAATCAATTGCTTCACTCGCGGTGCTCGATGTGCATCCGCTGCGAACTATGGGGGCGGCAGCTTCGCTTGCTGGTTTGGCGCCGGTAGGGGAAAGCAGATAGAAACTGCACTGCGACGGCCAAGCACAATCCCACATGGGCTAGCGCTTGGCCGCTGCTTAGAGTGAAAGGTGACAAGCAAGGGGCACGCGTCATTCACCTCTCATACAACAAAGAGAGGCGAGGGGTTTGGAGGGGCCGGAGGGGGTTTGGCGGTTGCGCCATGCAAAAATGAACTGCTTTAGACGTTACAATATCCAAAACAGATTATGGCTCCAACCCACAAACATGGTAAGCTATAACCCTATGTTTTCCTCGTCGGCATGGAGTTCCAAATCTGTGAGGAACATTCCCCACGCTACACATTGTTGCGAAGCCAAGACTTGGAGGCCTTTGTCAAAGATCTCATCGTAGCCGCATCGCGTCCACGTGGAGGTCACTGTCTCACTCATTCCCTTCAACCTCAACCAAGAGTCTAACATCCATTGCATCAAACATTCTTTCACGGTCTCAAGGGGGGACCAGAACCGCGGGTTGTCCTTTGACTCTTGAGTCAACCTTTGGAAGGACGCCTCGGTGACGTGGGCCTTGAATGGGCGTTGGAGGCCCACGTCCACGGGTTGCACTTTTGAGGTGCAACCTGCGGGGATGTAGATGGGGACCACGTAGGGGAAGGTCTCCTTCAACCAGTCCCGCAAGGCCTCAATGCATTGCGGCCGCCACGCGTCAAGAAGGAAGATGCACACCTCTCAGCCCGCCTCCTTGTCTAGCGCCACGCACCGCCGCCGGTACCACGGGTCGAGGACGTGGCATAACCAATCACACGTCGTCAACTCGTTAGCCCAATGGTTCGTGGTTTGCGTTAGGTGCCATCCATGCTCTACCGCGGTTTGCGCCGCGGGTCCACTTGGTTGGACCACCTTTGTGGTCCCAGCAAAAATGACCTGCACATCGTACACGGATACACAAGTGTTAAGAATGGATTCGTGTACAAAGAAGAGATTGAAGGGGACAATGGTAGTACGGGTTGGATCCTTACCTGCATCGGTAGCATCTCACTGTCCATGGCGGACACAACGATGACGGTGAGTTGTCTCTTGTCGTTGCTGCCGAAGATAGCAACGTCCTTGCTTCCAACCGGAGCCCACGTCTTGCTACACCGGGGGACCACCATCACACCGGTGTGGTCCGCGTTGAGCACAAATGGCGAGCTCATGTTGTGTGCCGCAACAATGCCTGCAAGGCACACCATAAGCTCCCAAACCCGGATCTCCCAATTGACGGGGAGTTTTCTCGCCATTGTAGTCTGTGTGTGCCATGGCCATGAGATATCCTTTTCCATGAACTCGTGAACCCAATACTTGCCGAAGCTTATGACGCCACCATTCTCCGTGAGCTCCTCCGGAAAAATCCTTGACAATGTCACGCAACACCCCTTGCGCTGTCAAGGAGCACACGGGGACGCCGATTCCGTCGAGCCGCGTGAGCTCAACGACGGTGGCCTCCATCGCAGCCGGTTGTCACTCACCATAACCGCGACGCCCACGCATGCCGGGTGGCAAAGAGGCGTTGGCGGCACCATCAAGGATTGGCTCCAAGGGAGCCTTGCGGACGGCCTCACCGATGTGCGGGAGGTGTGTAGTGGTGCCACGGTGGTACCATCCGTAGACCGTGCTCGGTGCAAGTTTTTCATAGGAACAGACTCCTCCCGGCACGTGCCACACACATTGAAGGTGCCACACCACGACGTTGATGCTCACGTTGGTCGTCACCGCACGGTGGGTGTGGTGGAAATGCCCACGGCAGATCCAATTGGTGTAGCTGCCACGTTTTGCGGTGGCGGTGGGCGAAGAGGAGACCTCAGTGTTGCCGCTTTGTGCGATGCCAGAGGGTGCACTCCTGATGGCAGTGGGGTTGTGTGCAGCACCAAGGATGTCAATGGGAGAGTGGGTCTTCCGGAGACGGCCTACGAGGTACTTCAAAACAGGGCGTGTCAATGGGAGGCGCTCCACGGAGTGTTAGACATTGGCAAAGCGCTCCTCGCAAGAGACACGGTCAAAGTAGCAGGTGAGGGTGTTAGCCATCGTGACAAAAGGCATGTGTTTTGGAAGTGAAGCTTGTTGGGGAGGTGCCTACTCAAAAACTTGGGTTCTAGATCCATTGCATTGTGTGTGACGCGACACGGCGATGCGATGTCCTAAGGATGTTGACGGGTGGGGAGGCCTTGGTATAGTAGCGCAAGTTGGTGGGGGGGGGGGGGGGGGGGGGGGCTTGATTCTGCGGGTTGGGTTCGGTGGGGCGGCCTTGTGGGAGGCCTCGAAGTGGAGCGGCAGGTGGATGCGCCGACGTCGCTCTTCCATCAATATGGGTGATGAAAAAGCGCCGCCGATTCGGCTGCTTGAGTTCGGCCATCCGAACTCACGTAGCGGGCCACAAAGTTGTGCTCGGTGGAGGGGTTGACCTCAAGACGATTTGAATTAAACCGGGTGCTTCGTGATAACGGTCATTCGGGACCAGCCCATGATTCAAACCCGGATGGTAAGAAAAAAAGCACCCAAAAATGGTCAAAAAAAAAGTTTCCAAATTTAGCCGGCAGTACAGTACCTCTATCATTTCTTCCTCTACGACTATTCGTATCATCCATTTCATTGTAAGCTTATTCAAACAGTGGCAAGTGTTATTTTTTTTCATTCGCGTTAATGTACAGTGCACCACTACTCAACACCAGGTATGAATTGTGCCAGTACAATAAAAAAGTCCCGAGGATGATTGTGCGGTCAATCATTTGACAACTTTCTTATGCATGCATATTCTACTTACCCCATTTGTAGTAAGAGTATATTACAAAATTGACAGATCAATAATCATCCATTGTATGTTTTTCCTTAAGAACCACTTGTAAACTTTGTGAATCTAGCTTCCAAACGCTCCCTTTGCTTATGAGACATCAAGGAGCTCCTCCGTCCAGTGCTTTCAGTGCTTTTTTCAACTTTTGTAATCCTTTTATTCAAACCGTAACAATCTTATCAGTTGTTCATCCTTGGTTTTCCTCTTAACCTTTGCTTTCACGGCAATCCCTCGCTCCATTATTGATAGCCATTTGGATGGTGGATGGGTCATTAAAAGTTTTAGCAACCAAATAGGACCTGTCTACTCGTATCCTCTGCCGTTACCCAACTCTTAATATTCCGTTGTGCCTGCCCTCTCTTATGGACCTATTGTAGTTACTTATGACATTGTCACAAGTTGTTTCATAATTCTCTATACGTCTACTACATTCATTGCAATTGCTACACAGAGTTGATCTCCACCAAGGTATGGGTTCCTATTGACTAGGACATCCCTTTCCAATGATAAGCATTGTGGGTTTTGGGTTGCTGAATGTTAGAAAAGTTCATCCAAGCATTGTATTTGGTTTTATGTATTCGTTCAACTACTATGCTTGTGCAAGGAATATCATCTCATATGTCAAACAATGCAACTTCTAATTGATTCTTGTACTACGTTATTCTGGCAGAAACACGAATTACTGGGATAGACCTTTATTCCAGTAGTGATTTCACAAATTTTCTACGTGTCCTCGACCACACTGGATTTCAAATGTACTCATTGTTTTTTTGTATCGTGTGTTGGAATTATTCTTTTAATTCTTAAGGCATGCAAGAATAGCATGTGGACATCTTGACATCAAACATGCATAAAGAAGTTTGTTTCGTAGTGAAATCTGTTGAAGGGTTGGTGAGGCCCTTGTATACTAAAACTTTCCAATACAATGTTTGTTTTTCCTTACTTTGTGGCCTTTTCCTCATACCATTACTCTAGGTTCTGTCCTAGTATGGAGTGGAAAAGTCAAGGGACTGGCCAAGCCCAACAGGTATGTAACCGAAATTGTTAACACGGTCATTTGTCATGCGCCATATGTGACTATCACGCCGTGTCTACTCCTGCTCCTCGTGCATCCTCTGCTGGTTTCCACCAATTTCCAAATTCGTCTTCATGATACCGGTCCTTGTTGCTCGTTGTGCTTGCTCCTTCTACTCTCATCGTCATGACATCTATGACCATCTGAATGCTAGACATGCATATGGGGTTTTTTTCATGCAAGAGCCATTTTTAGCATGTGAGTGAATTCATTTATCCTCCAATTATTCTGCACTATTCCTGAAAGTGCGACACCTAGCGCAACTTACATAATGAACATGAACAAAAACTCAAGAAGAAGAAGAGTTTGGGGAAATGGGAAACATACTTAGTTCGTTGTTAATTGTACATAAAATTTGATGACAAATGTTGGATATGTCACGCACGTAAACACAAATGTGGAAAGACAACTTATGTACTCTTGGGGTCTTAGGCGCTCGAGGTGAGTAATGTTTGCAAAGTTGCATGGCTAGTGTTTGCTTTAGGAAACCTGGGAATCAGGACACCTGTAAAATGGGGTATTTGATATTGTTGGGTGTGACGTTTTGAATGGTTAACATCTTCAATAAAAATCATCTAAAATTTCCCGCGATTTGTAATAGCTCTATCGATCTTATTAAAAATAGTAAAAGTTGTGAGAGTCTTCAAGCACATAGTACCAATGACTACGTCAGTTGGCCAAAATGCCCGTGACTGTTAGAGAAAAGGTCCAAAATTCACTACGTTTTGGGCCAAAGATGTAATGAAGGAGTGTCTCACTTGCGGGGTTTCGAAACTTGTGCACGTCCAAGACAGGACACCCCACCCTGTGTCAATGATCAAGCATCACAAATGGAGATAGATGACCTTTCAAAAACATTCCGGGTGGGCATCACCACCCCCTTTGTTTGTGGGATTTCTGGCCATGTGGTTTGGCCCATCATAAAACATTCAAATGATTTGCTTCCATCTCTTTCTCTATAAGATGTTCCAAAAACATTTTACTTCGCATGTTTTAAAACTATTTAGTCATTTACCTACAAGTGTCTCTTGCCCTCTTTTCACAATGTGTTGGTTTCTTTTTTGGAAAACTTAAACAGAAGATACGCGCCTGTTGAGACATACGTCTTTTAGGGAGAAAACTTGAGGAGAAGAGACAACAAGTTTCATGCAATGGGACAGGCACCTCGATGTGGTGCTTATCAGACGGAGCATGCCGGTGTCCATACTTGGGTTACAGACTTGTTTTTCTTGTACGATTCTATTTATGATTTAGTGAGGTGTTTTGAGACGAGTATTTTTTTCATGAAATCTGTAATGTTGGAGTTTTGTCAGGTGCCTAATTACAAGTCTCTAGAGGCCTTATCTTATACAATCTATCTTTGAATAACATAGTCGATAGCCAGCTAATGCAATTTTGCTGCCCCATCACATCCAAGCTTACTATTTTAAATAATGTGGTATTTATACCTCATGCATTCCAACCATTGTCTCTCACACTTGTTGATCAAATTTCCAATCAACACCAGCATTGTTTCTCCCTTACTCCAAAGCATGCAACTTCATTTGGCACTGACATGGTATCATAGACTTAGGCATGAATATAGACACATGGAACTCACATGCGTACCCCCTGATATTTGAATTAGTACAACATGATTGCTCTGCTCACGTGGTCCATGAAGAAGACTACGTTTTCCATGTTTGAATTAATTCTGTGTTCCCATTTCATGCAATTTTCTATGAATTGGAATCATGAATTAGACGTTTCCTTGGGTTTATTTCTCTAGATGTTCTTCTAACCAAACAAGATATGGACCGAGGATATCCATTTCTGTGCAAGCTACCTGAAAACATAAAAATTGTTGCCAAAGGGTCTAATGCTCTATTATGGATCCTCGCAATCACCAGTCTATTGCCTCTAATCTATAATCCTTTAGGGGCTTGCATGCGGCGGATGATGGGATTCCATGTGAGCTCATGAAGTACGTAGGTGAGTCAAGAGCAAGGAATGGGAAGTGCTCTAGTAAAAGATAGAAGTTTTCCACTGAGGCGGGTTTTTGTTATGGTTGGTGTGGACGTTTGTGTGTCGGGCGCATGTGCATAGGACCTACGAGACCATCTGGACGTTATCAAGGATGGAGGATTTTGTCATTACTTCAACTTAAAAAACAGTTTATGAGGTATGGAACGATAGGTGTGCATTGGAGGTGATGACAGTAAAAGTCTAATACAAGCTCCACCACACACATCAACATCACAAGGGCAAGCGGGTATCCTGGCATATCCCAAGTAGAGGAGGGGTTTCCTTTGTACGGTGTCCATTGATGAGAAAACACGTTATATTCATGTGATGCAAGAGTCATACCCGTTGTATAAAGGCAGGGAGAATGTGTAGGTGTCATACAGCTCCAAAGAGGAAGTCAAGGTTGAGGGAGTCAAATGTTTTTTCGAATTCTTTCACGAGAAAGTACAGCAGAAAGGGTGTGCGCATGGACCTGTGATGGAGGTAATAGAGTTGAGCAAGAGCGTGTTATGTATTATGTCCTAGGATCAGTCCTAATTGATCTGTACGTATGACATACGGTATGGCTTTGGAGAGGCGTGTTGCTATGGGATTAGCTCATATGTTGTATTCCATATTGGAAAAGGAGATTGGGCTACAGCCATCAATGTCGTATGGGTACAACTCTTTGAAGACAAGGGTAGCTACGGAGTAGGCAAAGTCGCCAACTTGGGCAGGGTCAAGGAGGAGCTGGTTGTAGCATTGGAGAAGTTGGTCAGAATCTCGTGGAATAAGAAGTTTGTTAAACTCTCTAAGTAGTCAATCCGGGCCGGGCGTTTTGTGGGGTGGTTGTCTTCATGCAGCATCCACAATTGCGAGTGATGGGTTTGATTTGTTGGATCAGGGTATGAATCAAAGTACATTTCATGTGCTAAGGAGGTAGCAAATGTGTGAAAGATTCGTTGTGCTCATGTCTCTGGTATATGTGCTGAGAGAAGTTTCAAGTGGTTTGTGTTTTTCTTACGGATTGGTGTGGAGGGTAATGTATGTGTCCCATGATGCAAGAATAGACGAAGAAGACTTGGGTAGGGAGGTACCTTGCGTTAGGGGGGATACTTTCCGGCAGCAATTGTATTCCATTTCTTGATTGCCTTCTCTCAATAAGAGTGGAATTTAGAGGCAAAGAAGTATTGTAGTTCCTTCTGAATGGAAAGGATCCAGGCCTGTATGGCGGGACTAGGGTCCCTTAAGTAAGACAATTGTGTTACCAAGAGTTGGTGCTCCATGTGTTCTAGAGTTTGACGTTCCCAGTCGGCTTCAACTCAATTCAACAATTATGTTTGCATGGTGAGCATCTGTTTTGCGAGGAGTCATTTCTCTCAGACAAGGGTGGGGATTTGTCTTCAGCAAAAATTTCATGGAGCATAGAGGTGCTAAGCTTCCAAGACGATTTTTCATGTGGTCCACGATTGTTCTTGTCATGTACGCAGATACTGGTGGACATATGGAGAGGGTATCATACGAAGACGGTTGGGAATACATGAAGGAACCTTCCTTTGGTGATGCGTGATTCTTTCAGAAGTTCAACGTGGTCATTATACGTGTCAGAAAGTGGTGAAGGATATTCTACTTATTGTTTGAGTTAAGTCCATTTTTGTTCACATGCAATATGTTTCATTTCTCAAGGGGGGCTTAGGAGAGGGGTCGCATGGCCGTGCTTACTGTACGTTCTCTTTCGCTTGTTATAGATAAATTTGACACAAGAGCGCAGTAAAAGGAATCGGTTTCCCCATTCCCCGGTGACGATTACCAACCGACTTGGATTAGGAGGTTTGGGTTGTTTGATGTATCTTGTGTTGAAGATGGGGTGGCACAAGAACATCAAGAGGTTGGATTGAGGGGGGGGCTTTGATGCAAATGATTTTTAGTAACCTTATCTGGTTTATGTGTTTGTAGATGAGACAAGGTCACGAGGTTGTAGCAGTACATAATCGAAATTATATGACGATTTGGTGTTATGACGCATTATTGGAGAGAGGGTGATGTAAGGTTTTAGAATGGCAAAGAGGGTGAAGATGCGTAAAGCACGGTTGTACTTGTAATCCATTGAAACGAGTTATCTATGGAAGATGGAAAATAATTGTATCTAGTGCATGTGTTAGGAGTGTCTTGAAGGGTACCAAGTACTATTTCTTTGGTTATTCTACCGCGGTTTTGTGGGGGAATCTCTTTGAGCTCCACACACACATGATAAAAGATGGGTATCTTTGTTGTTTAGTACTCAAAGTTTCCTCTGAGGGAAACAAAGGTGTAGTAAGAAATGTTTTGGGTACTTCATAGTGTGTGATGGGAAAATGATACGAGAAAGGGAGTATGCGTTTAGCTAAACCTTACTATAGGAGGCCTGGCGCCATGGGCTTTGGGTTGGGACACTTCACAATGTCAGATTTGGTTGCTCTTTTTCGCGAGCAAGAGGTCAAGGAATCGAGTTGGACGAAGACGGTTGTGGCTTGGGAGGAGGACAGTGCGATGGGTGGTTTTGGAGAGGAGTAACTCCACCCATTATTGACACGTCTGGTTCAACTATAGGAAGGAGGCTAAATGGGATAGCAATAGGAGATCTGCGAGGTTTTGGGTGTGTCAAGCTGTGTTGGAGTTCTAGAGAGTTCCCCGTCATGCAAAGGTGTGTTGCAAGATTCGTGAGGTTGTTCCCAAAGTGAGGGCTGCAAATAGGCCAGAGGCATGTGAAGTGTTCCGTGTCTGTAACAACTCCAGTTAGAAGGATTCCAATGTCTACCTCCATGAGGATCATCAACGTACACTTCTTGTAGATGGTGTTGAAACTTATCAAAGTTTGTACGTACTGATCTGAGGTGGGAGGAAGGACTTAAAAGAGAAAAGAGAGCTTGGGTTTGTTTGCTGGATGCTTGTGATGTTTTTCTTAGGGTGATGCATCAATTAGTGTATGTCGACGACAAAAGCGAGGTGGTACGATGTCTTGTGGTTCAGGCCGCATAAGTCACACTAGAAGAGGTCCACCATGACGAGTGCGCGTACCTTGTCAGTGTGAAAAAACTTGACACCACGGGGAATGTTGTGCCACATTGTCGTCAAGTTGGGGAAATACAATTCCCTTTGTTGTCCTCTTTTGTTTTACCTTGTATGGATCCTTGAAGTAGTGGATGAATAAAAGATACTCCAAGTAGGGGTGCATTTGGTTAGCATGGATCTAAGAGCAGAGAATATTGGACGTGTCGTGCGCGTCAAACTTCTTGAGCTTTAGTTGGATGGTTCTGACATGTGGGGAAACAGTCGGAAGTGCTTCCAGATGGTCTTCAAAGACTAGACGGGGAATGCGGGACGTCGTGATGTTCTGATTTATTCACCTAAAGTATGTGTAATAGCATAAGCCACGAGGGCTCACAAGGTCACACTAGGATCAGTGGGTCGGAGGACTACTAGGACATGGTTGCAAAAAACTTCCCTTTTATGTTTTGGTACAACAATTTGAGAGTAAGCATCGGCAATGAGTGCCTAAGACATAACATGCTTCTCAATGAGAATTTCCGATACGCTCTTGAAAACAGCAACAGAATAAATGTTTTAGTACATGATAATGTAAAACAACAATGGTGTGAGTAGCAACAATGTCTCTTTTTAGGCTTTTCTTGTGTTGCCCAATCAGAATGTTGCTAGACTGAGAGAACATGTTGCGACTGGTCAGGCAGCTCTCCATCTGCTCCAAGTATGTTTGGCGCCGCTACGAGTAGAGCAGGGAGAGGAGTGTGAGGCTCGTTGTTGTCTGGTCTTGCTAGGGTGGGACTCCTTGGTGGTGGAGCTACACCAAGATTAGCATTTTGAGCAACTTGGATGCGGTCCATAGTCATCTTCCCCCTACAGGGATGTAGTTGTGGGAGCAGCTTGTACGGCAGCTCTATGACTTGAAGGATCTGGAGTATTCTGGACTAGGGTTGGTTATCCTTGTCATGTTGAGAAGGGGGAGGGGGGGAAACAGTAATGGGCAGAGAGGTGGTGTGATGCGTAGGGGTGAGAAAGGGGGCAGCGGAATGTTGAGGCTCACTGCCAAAGAGAGGAGGCTCGAGTTCCCGATGAGTGCGATCGTTTACGAAAGATTATCATGTCAAGTTCCATCGCAAGAATTGATGCGTCCATCAATATGTCGTCTTTTGCACCGTCAAATGATTGATCTCGGAGATCGAAGCGAAAGGGGAATGGGGTGAATGGGACTGGAGCAAGTTCACTCCCGTAGTTAATCCAGTGACATTTAAACCAAAGGTCTCGAAATATGATGGTTGCGGGATATGAATAAGAGGTGCACCTCTGGCCAATGGAGGTTGGCTCAGGACAAAAAGAAAATGATTTTATGGCTTAATGCCAATGCATGGGCACGGGTGATGCTCCATCAGATGGCACGCAGTCCTTCATTCTTGTTATCGATGACCCTTGTCGTAATTGAGTCTCTACTATGCTTGATCCCAGCAAAAGCCGTTTGAATTTGGGCAGCCAAATCATCACCAAAACCTATAGTTCATCCTGCAACAAGATGATAGAATTCGGGTTAACAATTGAAATAGATGGGTCTCTTTTCAAACAAATCAGTATATCGGGTATTCAAGCTCTATAACAAGTCTCCTAGTACAATTGCGCATTCTTATTAAAGGAGACGACATTCATACCCAACATGTTCTTTTTGACCATACTTCTTGTAGTTCTTTAGAATGTAAGATTAGAAGTATGGGCTTTCATTTTGCGGACACGCAAGAGGGGAGGGGCGGGGTTTGCAATGGGTGTTGGAATGGATTTAGAATCAAATAGAGGTTGGTGAAGGGTTATGCCCACTTCATTGTGATGGATGGTTACAAATGCATCCATTGACAACCATACAAGATTTATAATGTAAATGCTCTACTTCTTTTAGTATGATTGATGAAGTGTCGTTTTTGCTAAGGTAAAAGGGGCTTGTTCGGGGAGAAACATAATTGATATCGAGTTATACAACCCAGTGTAGAGGATGGAACAATGTTGAATGGTTAGGCAGTAATGAAAAGCGGGGCATAGACATCTCTTATTGGGGTTCGCTGTTGTGTGTGCCGCCGTGGTGAGCAAAAATGTTTGTTTTCACTATGTCAACAATGCAATATTAAGATGGCCATGGAAAAGCTTACAGGAAAAAGAGGGTTGTGTGGCACACTTGCCCAGGCATGCCTCCTCGCATCTATCTTTGTAGTTAGGCAAAACAAAATGTAACGGGTGAGACCGAACAGCCTCTCCAATGTACACGGAGTGGAAATAGCCATGCCTGCGGTTGAAATCCGGTGACGCGCTTGGCCGACTGTTAATAGTCAGATACTTTTCATGAAGCTGAGAGGATGATTTTGTGCGTGACATTTCATTCTAGGTCTAATAAGAGGGCGACGGCGAATAGAATGGAAGATCTTGACTGCTTATGAAACAATGCTAGAAACAAAGAGTTCAAGCAACAGAGGAACTCGCATGAAGGATTAAGCCTCCAAAATTATCGCCATCGATGCATACCTCAATTTAAAAAATAAACCATTGATTTTGATGCGCTCTCTCTTCATCCCACCTTCAATAAGTCAACGGTCTTCTGTTCGAATCTCTTTCTTCCAATAACCTTGAAGAACTAATTACACGGGGCCTTACTCTTTCCTCCCTCGCTGCTGCATCCTACCCCCTTGCCAAGGGAGGCATGGCGGTCTAGTGGCCCACACTCGTCATGGCCGAACAAGCGACCAAATGGATGTTAACATTCCTACAATCGGGAGAAGTGCCGTGGACGTATGATTTTACCTTCATACATGGCTTCCCCAAAGGATGACACTTCTTCTTTTTGCACCCATCCATCCTCCGCATCAAAGGTTTGTCTGTATACCCAAAGTGTGAGAAAGCCTTAAAGTAGATAATGGAAACAAATCAGAACATTGACCCAGCAGGACTGGTCTTCGAAGAAATTGCCCGGTTGTATGTTGCACTCACCGGTTTTCTAACCTAGGATAGGAACCAACCCTTTGGCCTTTGCCCAGATTGAGTGATGCCCCCTCACCGATAAGATAACAGATGTGGACATCATTTTAATGCCATCCTCCATGTGGTTGTAGAGTTGGATTAATGTCTTCAAACAGGTCAAGGAACATTTTCCTCTCTCCCGGTGGAGGACCTTATGTGATGGCATACGATGAAAAACCTGACGGATTTTCCAATACCCATGATGTTTCATCCCGTGCAACCACTCATTCACTGGGCAATCCCCGTGAAAAACGACCTAGCCTCCATAAGAGGATGGGTCAACCATCATTTGCGGGCGAAGTCATCGCACTTGATTGGAAAACAACTCACCCTTGTCTTCACAAGACCAAAAGACACCTTGCTTGGCCTCCAGGCTATACCCCGCGTTCTCGCCTGTCAATTCTCCCACACTTGTACCACCATTGACTCAAATCTACCATCGCGTATTTTGAATTCACGGATTTACCCCGTCTTATGAAGAGAACTGGGCACATGATTTCCCCATAACTTTATTAGGCTCTGAGCAACGCTTAATTGTCCTCCCTTGTACATCAAGCCCAAATATGTCCTAGCCAAAATCATACATTGTTCATATCTGCTTGCTTGATGCACCTGCTTATGTCGAAATAGAACAAGTGATTAAACAAACTACGAAGAAGAGGAAACAACAAAGTGATGTTTTCTCCTATGCCCTCGGCTTGTGATGATACACGAGAAGCTCTGGATCCTTTCCCCCTCTATCTTTCCAAGACACCCTCCGACAAAAACCTTAGAATGCTCTTGACACATCATGCGCACCTGCCTTGTTCACCTTGTTTGGTGCCAGAAACGGGGAGACGAGTGTTCCTCCCACGTGGAGAAAATCACATCAATGCGCTGCACGACTTTCCATAAACACATGTTGGCACTTCTAGGTATATTCCTTGGCAAAAAATCCAAAATCCCGTACAGGATTGAAAGCATTGGATGGTGACTTTGCTATAACAAACCGACTTGCTTACAGAAAGGGGGCATAACAACCCTTTACCCAACCTTCGAGGGGATTGGTGATGCCCTACTCATCGATTCAATTGTAACAACGCCCGGTCCAATGACTTAAAAACAGGGGAGTTAGGACAATCACTCTGACTTGGGGAAAGATGTGTTAGTCCCCCCCCCCCCCCTCCCCGGGGCTGGGAGCCAAAAGACGGATGAATTTGCCAGATGATTTTGTTTTTGGCTCTACCCTCATGCGGGGTGATGGGTCGCTGGAACCCGACGAAGTTTCGAGCCTACTTGCTTCTTGACCCATCAAAATCTCGAACCGGATTCAGGATCGAATGTATAAGTTGAAATGAACGGCT